>VZTB01000708.1:2392862-2433546 GCA_013397245.1 Thryothorus ludovicianus | reverse complement strand
CTGAGCGACCCCTCCCCTGCCCCCCCCGAGCTCTCACTGCCTGTGCGAGCCCTTCCCAGCCAGCCCAGAGCTCTCACTGCCTGAGTGAGCCCATCCAAATCCACCCCTTCTCACCAGCACAGCCCTGCAGAGCTTCATTTTCTGATCACATTTATCTTCTAACAGTACATAGGTCTTCTTTTTTTTTTTCTTTTTTCTGTTTTTTTTAACCTAGAGCTGCTTCTGGAAGCCTTTCTTGCAACGTTAGAAGCCCTAGGCTTGATATGGAAAACTCTGGAGTTTTGAAAAGCTTTCTTATTCTCAGCATCATGCTGTCAAAACAAGTCATTCTTACAGAAGGCTGCAGAATAGAACTATTGACTGCTGTAACAAAAACTCATTACCACATCAACACTAGAGACACAGTAAAAGCTCAGATTTCATAAAAATATTTTGTCCTTAATCCTCTCTCTTTACAACTGGGAAATAGTCACCTCCTGGGCCACTGGCTACCATGCTACTACATTACAAACTAGACCATTAAGGTAAGGTATCTTGCTGGTAAATTTGCTGAGATTATTGCTGATGTGCTTTTGTGTAATAACTATTCAATCTGCTAGTGTTAACAGCTTCTCTGGAGAACAAATAACCAGCTAATTTTTAAGTTTTTCTTTTCCTTAAACCTTCCCACTACCACTTAAAGGAATCCCAATAGTTTCTAAAGCACTCAGTAGATCTGAGTGTGTACCAGCCTCAGAACAAGCAGAGACTCGAGGGTCTCTGTGCAATCTGTGCACACACACACGGACAGACAGGTGAGGGGGTGTGGGTATCAACTGCCCAGCCCAGCTGGCTGCAGACTCTGCTGATGCACAGGGTTTCACATCCCTGCTCCACACTGCAGAGCTGTCCTTGCATTCCCAGGCACGTTTCAGGCTTTTCCCCCTGCAAGCAGGAGAACCTTTCACTTCCTGCCATCACTCTCCTCTCCCACGTTCTACTTGCTGATGATGCATTTCCTCAGCTATCCAAGGTCAAGAAGGCAGTTGAGGGCTGTGTGTTCATTACAATGAGGGTAAATAGTAACAGCAAATACCACCATTGCTAAGGGACAGTGCAGCCCACTGTGGTACTGGCAACAAGGGTTAATTCAGCTACTGGACAACTGCACTGCCACAAACTTCCTGCTTATCACCAGTAATCTACCTCGTATATGGCATTAAGACATATATTCCATTTTTTAAACATACAGTTGTCCTCAATTGAGGAAAAATAAATAGCCAAGTACAACCTCGTATCAGCTCAGTAACATTGTAGTTCCTCCTGCAGTGTAGCAGTGGGAAGGAGCCGCAGTCCGGGGAGGAGCTGTGCTAGGGGGCGGCGGGCTCGGTGAAGTAGCGCAGCGCGCAGGCGGGGCTGTAGCGCCCGGGGCTCTCCGCAGGGAACGCGGCAGCGCTGCCCTGCCGGCCCGGGCTCCCCGGCATGGGACTGCTTCTTCCCGAGCCGGGATACACTGAAGCGTTGGGAAGGCCAGCAGCCTTGGATTGGGACTGGAATCTTGCCTTCAGCGCTGGACTTGGCCAACTGAAAGAAACCAGAAAGCATTGCATATTTTTTAAAGGAAATTGCAATAATGAGAGCAGCACTTGAACTCAGAATCACTTTAGATCTCAGAACAATCCACCAGCTGAGAAAATTCCTATCTGGTAAGAGACAGGTCTGTAAGAAGAGAAGGAACAGTTAAAGCATGAAATATTCTATGGATATGTTGCCCCAATCAATAATTTCTTTCAAAATGGCCATGAAGACACACACCATCCTTCACAGGAACAATTCCTTTGGGGTAATAAAGGGTCAAAATAAAAACACTAATAAAAAGATGCCTTAAAGATATTAAATTCATCTTAACTTCCCTTGGCACGACCTAAGCACCACAAGGCAACAAACAACATTCCTGCACTGCATCAACAACAGGGATGAATTACAAACCAACAGCACAACTATCACAGAGTCCAGTGAAGGATCCAAGTACCAAATCAGCAAAGTGAGACACTGGCCAAGTGGGAAACAGCCACGTCTGATTTGTCTGTGGAACAGCAGTGGAATGGAAAGGACGTGACTGCAGCACCAGGAGACTCCTTATCAAGAGACACCAGTCAAAAAGGCTTTGGTGATTAACTTCAGAAATCAGTTAATTCTGCTGAATATTTAAAATATGGGTTTGGGGGCAACAAGGCCTGAAATCCTGCTGTTCAAGCTGACCTGCTAAAAATGTACTTCAACACCTGTGACTGAGTTTGAGCAATACCTTTGCCTGTCAGATGAGGAGTAGGATATCACTGCCTGTTTCCATTTGTAAATCATTGGGAATTTCTGGGGATCAATCTCTGTTCCTTCTATAGCTGCTAAGACATCACCATCCAGCTTCGAGGGCTGCTCCCTAGAATGGAAACAGAACTAGATGGAAAGAGCACCATGTATTTTTTCAAGCAATAAAACACCCCAATTCCAAACCACTTTGTTTTATATAAGCAACGAGCTTGCCTGTGCAAGTAAGAGTTAAAAAAGGCAATTCTTACCCAAGAAGGAATAACTTTAAATTGTCATTTGTGGGTGAAGTCTTCGAAAGAAACTTCTGAGAAGAAAGCTCTTGACGTTGTTGTGCCTCCTTAGTCTGAATTCCAGATTCTCTGGACACTCTCTCCTTTTCTAATGGTATTTTGTGATCTGTCCTTAACTTGTTCTCTCCATGTCTTCCCGTAACACTTGGCTCAGAACTTGCAGAGCAGGCCTTGTCCAGAATTCTCTCATTCTCAGTTTTTTCAGTGATTTTATGAGATACTCCTGCAACCTCTTGTTCTTGGAATGACAGGATTTCAAATTCTGACAGCAAATTGGAAACGGGTGACATGAGGCATTCTGACCCCTCATGCAGCTGCTTTCTGTCACTGATGATCCTTTCACTGGACACAGGACTGCAAAACCCATTTCTGCTGGCAGCAGCTCCCTTGTCGTAGTGCCGAGGCTGAGCTGAGGTCTCGATGATGTTTCCTGCACACTCCATGGACAGGATGTCACACTCAGCATCTCCAATGGCATCAATGCTGGGCTCCTTGGACACCAGAGAGGGGCTGATATTTCGTGCTGCGTTTTGTCTGTTTTTAATTTCTTCTAAGCTCATGTCATCATCATCCTCATCCAAAAATGCTCCAACAGAAATGGAATTGCAGGATTTTTTACTTTTGCCTGTAAACAATTTTAACAAGACAAACAAGTAAGAAGACTTTAAACAGAATGTCAAGAACATAAGCTAGGAACAAATACACAATCTTTATGCCTTATTCTATTTCCTGAAGACCTCTCTGATTTTATGTAACAGCATGAACTAACCTGACTAAAGTTACAAATGCAAAATGTAATTGTGGGAAGCAGTGATCTAAGGTATAAAAGCTTTCCTGGGTTTTGCTTCTTGAGTCTTTTCACACTCACAGTTGTAAAGATTTATTCTTTTATTTTTAAAATATAATTTATTCCATATCTGTGGATTACAAGTCTTTACTTTAGATGAATGCTCAAATGCTCTGAGTGAAAACATACTGAAGATAGAGGTTGTCTTAACAAGGATTTCATCTGGGGGCTACACTCAAATAAAATACTTCATATGAAAGATTAAAGATTGTACTTCTACATTCACAGTGTTGTTGGCTCCTTTTTTGCCACAATCACTGTTTGGATAACAGGTGAATAACAGAACCACAGCAGGTGAACACAGCTTCCCCTGGGCACCAAGCCTTTTCTGTCCCTCTGCTCCCCAGGTACAACCCATTGTTTGCAGCATTCACCCTTTTCTTACCAGAGGGATGTGCAGTTTTGTATCTGTTGCAGGTTTCATTTTCCCCTGTTTCTGGCTGAGCCTTTTCGCTCATTTCACAACGACTCAGGTACTCTTCCAATTTTCGCAGCCCCTCCTGGGAAGACAGATCAACAAAACAGCCCAGAAATTCCCAGTATTCAACCCACGGGAACCCCAGTTCATGAGCTAACTCCCTGCAATAAATAAAATAAAACGAATCATTTGTGAAGACATAAATATTAGTTTGACAACAACTTTTCTAATCACATTTTAACAGTTACAAACAGGAGCACAAACGTGCAACCAGGCAACACAACAATCAACAGTCTGCAAAAACACAGACACATCCTTAGCAAAGTATCACCTCATTTGTTCTAGAGCATTTTTCACATTTCATCTACTATTTTTGCAATTAGTAGCATAAACATTGCCATCTTTAAGCTGACTGTATCAAGACATCAGTTAGAGAAGAACCCCCACTGATATTGCATTCACCAGCTTTTTCTATTTGGGAATGGGAGAGGGAGGAGGAAGTGAGGGATTATTTAAAAGAATGAAATGCAGTCAGCTTTTAACAAAGTATTTTTTTCCATATGTTGCTGGTAGAAGGTATTTTAACTGCAAGGACACATCACACAGAGCTTTTATAATGCAGCACATTTGTGTTAGGAACTTTTCATTCTGCTCCCTTTTAACAATCCCTCACTTTCACAGAACACACAGGCTACGCATAATTTTAGATCTGATAAGTGAGGCAAGTAAATATCTGTGAAAAGCATTCCATACATAGCATCAGTAACAGCTAAAATATCTTCACTGCCAAAGCTAAGAAAGGCAGGTCTCACATTTTAACTCTCTTGTGTACACAAACATACAGTAAAAATCCAACTGCAAAATACTTTGTTAAATATTTCTGCAGTAATAACTGTACTCTCAGCACAGTCTTTTCTTTTTACATGCTCTATTAGTAAGTTTTTATATATTGACAGTCTTTAGATACCTTCCAACTCTTTCAACACCTCTCTCCAGATCAGATTTCCTGACATTGTGAAAGAAGCCAGCTCTCTCTCGAGGCGGAGTCTTCCACAGCCTGCGAAATTCTTCAGCCTTTAAAAAACAGAAATAAATTCAAAAACCACCCCCCACAGTCTGAACTAACTCAGTGCTGGCTGCACATCTACCCCCAGGTGTAGGGGATGTTCAGCTGTTTGCTGTCCAGGTGCTGCTCAGCTCCAGCTATGCTGGATCTCACACTGGATCTAAAGTTACACCTTTCCCTGCTGGTGGTGACTCTGATCTCTTAACTGCTCATGAATGAGAAGGACCATCAAGTCAATTATCAGAAAATCAACTGCACAAACACCACATCTGCCTGCTTTCAACGTGTGTGCAGCAGCAAACAGAAGTGCCTTGTGATTTGCCATGTCATTCCATTTAATTACAAATGCTTCCTGGTCATTGTTTTCTAGGATGCAAAGGGGATATTTTTATATGCACAGACTTTCTACAATTTTTAGAATAAATTCTTGCTGTCTGTTTTGAAGTTGGAATGCCTCAAGGTAAATTTTTTGCAAAATCCCACACTTCTTGATTTTATATCACAAAGATCACAACGATGACTAAGAATTACATTCAGACATTCAAAATACCTGTCAGCAATCAAAATTATGAACTGTTTACATGCTAGATAATATTTTTCAGAGTATAAATGATATTTAAATTTCTGCCAGTGGAACAAAAAATCGATCAAGAACATTTAGGAGAAAAAGCATTAAACATTTTGGTAGAACTCAGTCTTCAGGAATGCAACCATCAGATGACACAAAGTCCTCCATTGTATTTATTCACAGTTTCTAAAGCTGTCATAAATGCAGCATGTTCACATTAAATAAATGAGTCAAATAAACACCTACAAGTTTGGAATATATTTAACAGGCATCTAAGTATTCCTTCTGAAAACGAAAGATTTTACTTTTTCACTATTCAGTCAAATTTCCAAAACCATCCCAACACCTACTACTTGGTTATCAGTTTTTCCATCTAGAAAAATATATTAATTCAACAAGCAGAGGTTAAACTGCTTCTGACAGTGGCAACTTCTAGAAATGTGATAAAGATACAGTTAGGTTTTTAAAACTGATTCACAGCTGCCTTGAAAGGCTTCACTTCAGGTCAGAAAGTTACAGCAATTATCTGTAAGAAATGAAAGGTTTGCCAAAGGTGCTCTTTGAATCTATTCCAAGAGGAAAAAGAAAATTTTTGACTGAATTTCTACTCTTCTGATTTACACCACATTTCTGATTTCAGCAATAAAATATATTCACAAGTTTCTGTGCTTCTCCATGGAGGCAGATCCATCTCCTCAGCAGAGAGCACCAGGAGCAAGCTACACCTCATGAGGAACCCTGTGGGGATCTTTACTCACAAAAAGGAGAAGCACTGGAGACACAGGGAGTTCTCTCCTTACCTTTGAGGGGCTCATGGGGCCTGCAAAAGCCCTGATGGACAGCACTGGGTCTTTGGGGCTGCCAGGGTATTTTGGCCAAGCTCTCTGGGGGCCATCATCCGTCTGGTCGGGCGACCACGGCGCCCCAATCACCGGAGCTGAGGAATTGTCTTCAGCCCTCAGGAGTGGGACATAACAGCGACCTAAAAGAAACCATTCAGAGCTTTCTCATTCAGTTTGGGTTCCATCAGCCTGCTGCCCCTTCCTGGACCATCACCTGGACACTGAACCTTCTGAATTTACTTCATTTGTAAAACCACTTGTAACTGAGACCCACTGCTTCAGTGGTTACAGATCATATTTTGGTGTAGGTTCCCTTCCCTTTCAAACACAAAACCTCCTGCAATGATCCACAGAGCCCTTCCCTCAGGGTCATTAACAAGAGTTCACTGCCTCCTTCTGCAGATGTCTAAACATATACATGACAAAACAGAGAAAAGTTCTGTCAAGGAAATTATAAAATTACAGGACTCCCCAGCATGACAGATATACATTTGCCTTGCAAAGGTTTTTGGTTTTTTTAGACTGAACACTCTGCTCCAGGTTTACAGAATCAGGGCCTTGCCTGTGTTTCAGAGCCATGAGGGAAACCTTGTGTCCATACATTAAGAGTTCTGACTGTCACTTCAGAGACAAAAAGTTCTCTGACCCTGCTCAATTTCAGTTTCCCTTCAGTTTTCAGAGCACTGTACAGCAGCATTTATGAACTGAAATGCTACAGAAAGCAAACAGAAGACAGCAAAGAGCCAGATACACAAAACTCTGCATACAGACCTTTCAAGTACTCTCTTATCTTTTCTTTCAATTCAGCAGATTTGTTCTTGCTTCTTTCACAAACTACCTGTTAATATAATTTTAGTTGTTAGGACCGTTGCTAAGGCAGTCAGTAACATTTGAATATGAAAAATGCTGATCAGAGTAACATTTCTGGGTTTGCTGTGGACATGGAGAAACTTACTTCTGCTGGAGTTTGATCGTATTTGTTTCTTGGATTTTTTACAATGGCTGGGTGTGAGGTAAGCACATTGACCACATCCACATTCCCAAACTTGCAGGCAAAATGCAATGGAGTGTCAAACCACTGCAGTGGGAAAAAGGAAAATTCACATGCACTTAAAAAGATGATATAGCCAATACCCTACATTTAATTTTGAGACTGAGGAAAGTAAATACATGCCATAACTAATTATCTCAGCTCTTAAGGAATCTTCTCCCACCATAGTGCAGAACAATGATTACCAAAACCCATAGAACTCATTGACAGCTCTCCTGTTCTCTTTCAGTCTCCCTTGCATATCCTTAAACTCTTCCAGTTGTAATAATAATAATAATAATTTAAAGAAAGAGGTAACCCCCTCAAATGTTACCATTTTATCTGGAGTGTTCAGGTAAAGGTCAACAATATACTGGATGCGTTTCTTCAACATGACATCGTTATCATCTGGGTACATCAGCCGCATAAATTCTGGATTTTCCAGAGTGTCCAGCAGCAACTGGCAGATAGCAGGCTGATTCTCCTTGGCAGCAACATGCATGACATTGTACCTACACCCTTCCTGGAAAAAAAGACCAATATGAGAATGAATCTCAGTCTAAACAGCTTTCTTACACCCAGAGATGGAACTGATTTAACTGTGAAGATACATGGGTTCCCACACAGTCTTATATTAATGTTTTTGTAAAGACTTATCTTTACATCCAAATTATTCTTACAGTTAATGAAATTATTCTTACACTCAGTGCCTTTATTTAAGGAAACAATGTGGCAAAAAGGTGTATTAAGATATCACACAATAAAGAGAGGTTTAGTTTATAAAAAGAGTCAGAAAATGGGTGTAGCTAGATACAAAAAATTCAGCAGCTTTGCTATATTGCTTAAAAATTTCAACAGCTTCATAAAGCTGCTGTGATACAAGTTGAAGTAAGATCATCAGTGTTTGCTAAATGGCACCTTACACATGGTTTTAGAATTCAATAGGGGTGCTTAGGTAAGCAACGCTGTAGAACACCTAATTACAGCCTAGGCCCTTCCCTGGTCCTTAAATTCAGTCTGTTTTCAGAAAGATTGCAATTACTTGGAGGAGACCAAAGAATAACAAGTCAAGACTACTGTTGCACTACTGAATACAGCAACTCCTCCCCTGCAGAACTGCACACTCAGTTCCTTTGGCTCAGCTGGAGCAAAGGGAGCTCTCAGGGGTTCACAGAGTGCCCCAGGTGCTGTCAGTGCACAGAGAAACCCTGCTCTGGGGGGAACAAGGTGTCTTCAAGGAGGAGCAGGAAACATCATTCCTTCCACTTCTGCCTTCAGGCCCCTTAACCCACACCACTAAAGCAGAGCCTGGATTTTCCCATTTGCTGTTTTTTCACCTGCACGATGGTGGGGTTGTCCCCTGAGCCGATCAGGTAACGAGGGTTGCTCCAGATAAGGTCTGAAAATGTTGCTGTGTCTCCTTTCTCGACAGCTTTCCGCAGCTTGGCTGTGAGATCCTGAGTGCGGGGACTCTTGTAGCTGTTGGCTCTCTCCTTATTGGCAGTCTCACTCTCAGGGGAGCACAAACCATCTATCAAAACACAAATCACTCCTTTCTAGACACATTCCTTCCAGTGAGCACCATTTGCACACCAGGCCATGAAAATTATGCTTTTAATCTAAACCATGTATTAATTTGGCATCTTTAATATACAGGAGTAAGGAAACTGAACTCAATAACAAAACATTTAAATACACAAGTTAGTAATAGGGAGAGGAAAATGATTAATCATCTTGTAAAACTGTTTCAGACTTTAATAAGGGACTGGTAAACTTTATAATTACCAGTCTGCTCCCATCCAAACTTAAAAGCAAAATTCAGCAAGAATCAACAATTTTCTGATTAATAAGATTGCTTCTGCAGTTCTGTGACTCCTTAATCCTTTTAACCCAGCAACTGGGGACACTGTGAAATATGACCAGCACTTGCCATTGTATTTCTGAACTTACAAATTTCCTTAAGAATTGAGTACAGTTTTAATATGCTGTGCAATTTTATCACCCTCTTACTAAATCTGAAAATCCTGAAGTCCATGAGTAAAATCAAATCCTACAAATTTAACCATGGGCTACTAAGCCAGATATATCCATGCAGACCATTACCTACATTTCAGCTTCTAGAGTAGCAATGGTATTTTACATTTGAAACATTTTCCACATTTAAACATTTTTTACACTTAAAAGTTCTTTTAAACTTCCATTTATTCAGTGCTTCACCCTTTGAATTTTTCTGTTATTATTATATTGGCAATGCAGTTGTTGCTTCTCTCAAAAAAAAAAATCAATGTTGTCTATTGCATCTACAGTACAGAGATGAAGTTCCCCACTTACCTCTGTTAAATGATCCCATTTTCACTGGAGACAAACATAAAGAGGACTTGCCTGGAGATGGGAAATAATCACAGATCCCTTTAGCAAATTTCTCAGCATCCTCTCTGTTTGTAAAAGCTTTAAAACGGGAACCCTTAATCATCTTAACAGCCTGGAGAGCTTCCTTCCTATCTTCATAAACATGGATTCTCTCTGAAACAAAGAACCACCAAAGTCAGGTTGTTCCACCAATCTCAAATTTCAATTCCTAGAAACAGATTACAGAATTCTTAGACTATCATTCCAGCTTTGGTCTCAGATTGTTTCTCTTCCAAACATGGTATAAAGATCAAAAGTCCTCTTAAATCTCTTGGAAACTGAGTAGGAGCCTCCCACACCCTCCAGGTGATCCCTGTGCAGGGCTCACCCATTCCCTTCAATCAACATCCCCGTCATGGATGAGCCACCTTCAACCAGCACTGCACTTCCAGCTGGAAAAGCAAACTCAGAGCTTATTCACCCTGCATTAATTACTCTGGATGCTGTCTTGTCCAGAAAGGCCAACTTTGTAACTGATCCACTGTCACAACTTCAGGATCTCTACAGACCATCTCAGACAATAAACAAATCCTTCTTCTCCTCTTTTTAAGGATATTGTTCAAATAAGGATATCTTAATGTACTTTTTCTTAGTAAGAATTCTTATTACTGTCTCAGAGGAAATGATCCTGTGCACTACTGCCAGGAACAGAAAGGAAAATGTGAAAACTTTTAGAAGAGCTCATTTGAGCTTTAACTGATGACAGTATAAACAGGTTTTTGATTGTTTATTTACAGGATTATGTTTTATTCTTGAGAGAGATTAAAGGCACAGGATGGGTATAAGAACAGCAGTAAGAAATAATTTTCTTCATCTGAGCTACACAGGGCAGAGGATCCTCATGTGTAGCAATTGTAATTGCAAACACCTAGGATGTCTTATAACTGTGTTTCTTTGCCTCAGAAGACCAAATAAATACTATTTACAGGAACAAAGAAATACTTCAAGCAATGCTTACAATACTAATGCAGTGGTGTTCAGAACACCTGCTACATGAAAGAACTGCACCAGACATGACTAAAACACTTATCACTGAAAACAAGGGCAGTGACTTTTACCATTCCTTGCCAGTATGTCGTCATAAACTGGGCAAACCCCATAGAAGAGTGGAGGATCTCTGGAGGGTGTCTGAGCAGGGATTTGTGACTCAGCAGCACAGGCTGGAGCTGAACAGTTCGTGTGTGCCACAGCATCCTCCTCTGGGGGGTTCAGACCCACGCAGTACCCAAAGTCTGCCTCCTCAGGAGCACCTCCATGGCCGTTGTGATTCACTGGGACACTTCCAGCAGCCTCCTCTGGCAGAGCAGCCCCTTCCTCCTCCAGAGCTCCTCGCTGCTCCAACAGGGCCTGAGCCAACTTTTTTTCAAAAATAAACCTCGTGGTTGCGGTAATGGGCCCACATTTCAGTCCTGCCCTCACAATCTCTTCTCTAAGCTCATCGTGGCTGAGCTTCTTTAATCGGGATAATATTGTATCCATTGTTATTTCACCTACAGGAAAGGCAAAAAAGGAGAGAAACTGTAAAAATCACAACTTTTCTTCTGCTACTTAAATGGTGTATTAAAGTCAAGGAAAAAAGTGCCTCTTAGCAATTTCTTGGGGTTCTAAAGAGATCCTTGCAGTGCTGAGAAGGTAAAATATTTTTCAATTCAATGTTTTTAAGCTACCAGTCCTATACTCCTCCTCTCTCGACTATTTAAAAGAATATTTACAGCTAACATTTCATTCTTGGTATTCCTTTTTCAATTTCTTGTGGAGTGAAAATTCAATCTAGAGCTTTGATTCATTAAAATTTATGACAGGCTGAGAAATTCCTGACAATCCATTTGTGCAATGCAATACAAGGACAGGAGCACCAGTCAGCCCCAAGAAAAGGGGCTGAAGGCACAGAGCTATTTCCAGTATTTCCTTAGGACTTTCAGGCTGACAGAGGTGTAAGGGATAAGCACAACACAGCAGCCAGGGCAGGCTTTTGCTGGCCGTGATGCAAGGCTGGAAATATGTACACAACATGTTGTTTCCCAGGCCTGTTTTGAGAGCAAACAGCCAGAAGACAAAAACAACATCTTTTCAGATCTCCCTCTCCAACAAAAAACAGAAGCTGTGAGAATTTCTCCATCTCCAAAGGAACATCCTTCTCTCTGCTATGATACAATTCCCCCAGTCACGTCCCTCCATGTAATCCACACTGGCAGCTTCCACACTGGCCAGTGAGGAGATACTAAACCCAAGCTGATGCCAACACAAATTCCTTGCTCTGAAAAACACCACGGAAAAACCAGGATTCGGGCAGCTCAAGAATGTAAGAAGCTTTCACATTGTTTCATCAGGAACTGCAGCCCTGTACCTGCACACAGGCTGTGGCTGCCTGGCACACACAGCTCAGGAAGGAATCTCCAGGCAGGAATCACTGAGCTGGGCTGTTCCCTCAGCTTGCCTTCACTCAAGCCTTACACTGCCCCTTCCTCCACTGCTGAGCCATTTCATGAGGCTTCTACTGCTCTGCACAGGGGTGTGTGGCCATTTTAGCACTTTATTTTCAATTTTAGGTTTCATCCTCAGTTAATAGAACTTAAGACCACTTTTCATATATTAAAAAAACCCAAATGCACACATTAAGTTTCTGCAGCTTTCAGCAGCAGTCAATACAGCACCACGTTAAGTTTCACTGCAATCTGAGTCAGAACAAACACATTCCCAATATTAGGAAATACTATGAAAATGTACTTAAAGGCAAACTTAAATACTCCTTCAATTATTACAAGTCAACAGTCATGTGAGTTTGAGGGTTGCTCCCTTGGAGGGACATTTCCTTTGAGAGCTGTCTTTTCATGAATTATTTTGAATGTATGTGGTTAGGACATAACCTCAGTCCCTGAACGTTTCACAAGCATTAACTGGGAGCTCACTAAAACAATGGGAAATGAGAGCAATTCCAAGTTTAAAAAAAAAGAAATCCAAAGAGCAACAGAGGCACAGCTGATGCTGCTGAGCCACGTCTCCAAAGTATTGCAGCTCCCTTGTGATTCCTGAGCCTCCAAGCAACCTCATTGTTTCGATTATCAGACTTGCCCACAAGAGCACAACGACAGATGTGAAGGATCCTCTCCCTTGTTTTCAATTCTTAATCCTCTATTTTTTAAAATAAATTTCGGTACCAGTATGTTTTAATCAAGGGATGTGTCCACAAGGTCAATTAAAACACCCAAATCTGCTATTCTAAGGATTTTCCTTGGAGACTGCACAATTGTAAAATGACAAAGATGAAAACTCAGAGGTGAGAAATTTCAAAAACAGCTCAATGAAAACACTTGGAGCAGTCAACATAATGCCTTAAAGAATTAACTGAGAAATGCTCCTATTTGTAGGGTTCAGAACGAGCACAATCACTCTGCAGAAGAGCAGACCTGTACATAATTCATATATATAATTCATGTATGGTGAAGAGACAGGAACATGCAAAAATCCTTCCTGCCTTGTGGTTGAGCAAAAAAATCCTGTGAGGGAGTGATTTCTCTGCTTTCTTATGTTTTGACAGAACATGGTACCTAAAACCTAGTGCTCAATTTGTATGCTTAAAAAAAAAAAAAAAAGTTATTTACTTTCTGTGTCTATTACAACTCTGGCACAACTGAACCAAAATGAGACGGCAAAACAGACCAGCAGTGAAGAATCAGGTTTAAGATCTGTTAGCATGAAGAGTTTTCTACAGGGCATTTGGTGTGAAAATAGTGAGATAAATTGAGGGAAAACATTGTTGGAATGACAACACAGAACTCTCACAAAATCCATCTGTGTTCTGACAATAAGATTTCAGCTAACTTAGACAAACATTATTGGTTTTTAATTTCATTACCTAAGCTGTCCAAAACAAGATGTGTGGCTTGCAAACCTGAGAAACAGCAACTGCTTGTTTTGAGACAATCCTTCAACCGTTTGCTACATGCAGGTGCAAAATCAGATTATCTGAACCGTAAATTGTATTATATAACTACAGATGATCCAGAGCACAGCCAGCACTGAGGCTGCCACATCTTCTAGTTCAGCATGTAAGGCCTTGCAAGTTACCTTAGCAAATATGAATAATTGCTTTAACAACAATGACACGTTCAAAGGTTTTTCCAAGTCAATCAAAACCTGGAATAATGGGCAAGAATTGTATTTCCCTTGTCTCACTAGATCAGTATGAAACAGCAGAATCTGCTTCCAAAAAAAACCAAAAAAACCATTAAGACTAGACCCATGACACAATGAACGACTGACTTCTAAGGATGGCAGTATTCTTTTACTCTACTACTCTCATTAAATCCTTCAAAAAATGAGTAATGCTCTTTTCGGCTGGGTTGGTTTTTTTTGTTCCCGAGGCAGGAATGGAGACTCACATCCTGTCTTTGGCTGTATTCGACTGACAGGATTTGCATATGTTAGAGCAGCCGCGGCTTCGCGATGGGGTGATTTGTCTGTACCGCCTGTGGGCAAATGAGCCACCAGTTATGAACTACGTGGCTGAAAGAGAACTGCTGAACAAACTTGAAATAAGCCACGGGAGCAGAGGAAAGGGAAGGGAAAAGGGGCAGGTTGTCAGGGAGGAGAAAGGCACACCGATGTCCAGAGCCGGACGGGGCGGGAGGGCCGCGGCAGCGGGGCCGGGTGTGGCGGGCGGAGCCGCGGGGCCCGGCCGTGACAAAGCGGGAAGGGAACGGGGCGGCGCGGCCGGGCCCGAGGGGCCGCGCAGGGAGCGGGAAAGGCCGCACGGCCTCCCCGGGCGGTGCCCNGCTGACGGAGCTCTGCCGCCTCCCGGGGCCTCTCCGTGCCCGCGGCTCCGCCCGGCGCTGACGGAGCTCTGCCGCCTCCCGGGGCCTCTCCGTGCCCGCGGCTCCGCCCGGCGCTGACGGAGCTCTGCCGCCTCCCGGGGCCTCTCCGTGCCCGCGGCTCCGCCCGGCGCTGACGGAGCTCTGCCGCCTCCCGGGGCCTCTCCGTGCCCGCGGCTCCGCCCGGCGCTGACGGAGCTCTGCCGCCTCCCGGGGCCTCTCCGTGCCCGCGGCTCCGCCCGGCGCTGACGGAGCTCTGCCGCCTCCCGGGGCCTCTCCGTGCCCGCGGCTCCGCCCGGCGCTGACGGAGCTCTGCCGCCTCCCGGGGCCTCTCCGTGCCCGCGGCTCCGCCCGGCGCTGACGGAGCTCTGCCGCCACCCGGGGCCTCTCCGTGGCCGCGGCTCCGCCCGGCGCCGCTCCGGGCAGCGGGGAAGGGCCGAGGGGAGCGGAACGCGAGGGCGCTGCCCAAGGCCCGGACGGGCGGGAAGGGCTGAGCTGGGGCACCGGGAGCACGCAGACACTCCCAGAGGCCTCTTTAGAAAGGTTCCGTCCGGGTATTTACCTCAAAATGCCGCGGCAGAATCGGATAAGGCATGAGAGACGGAAACCCACGGAGGAGGAGGAGGCCTCCAGTGCCTGAGAAGGAAACAATTCCCTCCCTGCCAGCCCTCCCAGCAAGTGCAGCACTCCTGCCTAAGGGGTACAGGCACCTGTGCACTGCACTCACTCCCTGGTTTAAGTTCCCGTCCTTAAAGAAAAAAAATAGTAATGCTTTAAATCACAGTTTAGTATGGCAAGCAAGAATCTCTCCTTGTCACTGAAATCGACTAAATCAGAATGTTATTTCTGCATCGTTCCACTTTGTACACTCAAACTCCACTGACTGGCAAATTCAGGCCAAGGAATTGTGTTTCTTCCCTGATGACTTCAGCTAACTGAGAAAAAGAAAATATAATGGAAATTCAAACACAATGAAGTTTATATGTGTGAAAAATCAATACACAATAATGTTGTCTTTTAAAATAAGACTTTTTTTTCTTAAAGGCGGTTATACAGCATATTCAGGATTCCAACATAAAAATTACTGCCCAAAACAAAACAAAAGATAGTAACTCTTTCAAAGTAGAAACAACATGGGGCCCTTTAGCAAAAATAGTTTATTGCACAAAACTTTTAAAGGAATCCCTATGCACATAATTTTTATAATCAACATGCTTTGTATGATCATAAACATTAATTGTACATAGTGTAACTCCTCCAGCCCCTGGGTTATCCATTCTTCAAGAACATGGAATTATTAATTTCTATCTTTACAAATACAGCCTAAGCAGACATTACTGAATGTCATACATGAAACAGAACCATTTCATTTACAATATCCAGAACATCTTTCCCTCCCCTAGAAACCTGTGCATCTGTATTGGAAATGAGGCTGCCCAAGACTCAGGTGTTGCTCATTAGTAGGAGGCAGAGTGAACAGATGACAGCTGATGAGCATCAGTAATTCCTCAGGTCAGCAATTGCTTTCACAGGAAAATACTTAAAGGCTCTGATCACAGCCATGCAACTATTCCCATTTCCTGGCAAAGTTAATACAATGTACATCACAAGCTCCTGCATCACCAGGAGTGAATTTGTCATCTTTAAGGTAAATTTATATTGATAATACTACCTGTCCCCAGCACACCTTTGATGTTGTCACAGCCGTGCCACTGCAGTTCTCTTCCCTAAGGAGGAATATCTAATCTGTGACAATATGAACAGTAGAACATTCATCCTAGATATTACTTTACACACGTGAAAGTCTCATAGATTTCTGCTAGAATATTGCCTCAATAAACAGTATGGGATCAGATCCTCCTTCTGCATGAGTGGCTAGGGGCCTCAGCTGATCCCAATACAGTGCACAAATATTTCCAAGATATCTGGAAGACAACAGAATGGAGCATTATGCAATATTCAGCAATGCCAGAGACCCAGTAATATTTTATTCTATTGTAGGGTTTGCTGGTTTTTGTTGTGATTATTTTTTTTTAATGCACAGTTATTCAAGAGCCCTCAAAAATTCAACAGCATCTGAAAAAATAATGCTGCACCATTTACCAGCTTTCAGCACTGGGGAACATTCTCACATTGCAGTGACATTTCTCCTTCATTACCTAGATTTGGTTTAGTACATGGCAACCACTGAAGAAACGCAGAAAATACATTCTATTGCAGTGCTTGAAAAAGGAAAATAAATTTTAAGAGATTATTCTTCAGATTCTCCCAATTATTTGGCAATGCCGTGACAGGCAGAGGGAAGACAATTTTCATTCCTACAACTAAGTTATTTTATTGCCTAGACAGCAGAGACCTGAAGCTTTGTTGACTGAGCATGCTCAGCTTCAGTGTGAGGCTTTTTAATAAAGCAGCAACTATTTCTCTGGGTCATTAAAAACCTAGCTGATGAGCTTCAAAGCAAAGGCTCTGCTTTTATCACACACTGCATGCTCCTTCCAGAAAACTTCCTAGTGACTTCTGTAACCTCACTTAGTAACTCACCAGATTTAGACCCTCGAAAATCTCACTGTCCTTCATTTAAGTAAATGACATGGTGAGTCTGTTTGTAGAAAAAGCAGATGGTGAATATAACAGGACAATACTCAGTGTCCAGGCACTGCCAGAAGCAGTTGGGTCAATGCAGGAATCTAATCCACAACAGCTCCCTCATCTTGGAAAGGGAAACACATCTAAGGCTACTTGGTTGTGCAAGCTCAGGTGTGTTCAGGAGCTAGTGAGAAATTGCAGCAAAACAGAGAATGGACACAAAAAGGAGAGCTGGCATTTAGAACAACTAGGAAGGTTTCTAACAGTTCTGGCTTCTTTGATACCAGATAAAACTTTATCCATACAACCACTGCTGAACTAAGATTAGAACATAGTGGATTCTGAACCATAGACAATGCATTTAATAAAGTGAACAGCAACATTAACGCTGCACAAACAGTATTTTAAATCCTGGACATTTGGTAGTTTTCTTGTACTGAATATATTATTCATTACAGTTGGTTTTTTCCTTTAAAAATACTGTGGTTTGGTTTTTTCTTCTTTGAGCTTAATATACAGGCAACTTCAAGAACATGACAACAGCGAGATAATCAGTACCATTTACTCTACAAAGCAGACTGCAGCAGTGTGCAGACATGTCTTAAGCTAGTCTGTAAAGCTTTTGACTTTGAATTGTTTGGTAAATCCTTCTGATGGACACTTAATGCCACATCAATGCATTTCTTCCTTTACCAGTTGCAAAACCTTGACTGTCAGCATCACTTGACTTTGATCCCAATAAAATCTAAGTTAAAATCCAGTAGCTGCAGGGCATGAAATCATTCAGCATAAACACAGTGCAAAGTGTTCGACTGGACTAGAGCTTGAAGTGGTAGCTACAAGAAATCAGACTTTGGATAAATACAGGTGGGTTTGGGAGTTTTGTTTGGTTATTTATTTTGCTCCTTACTGCTAAACAAAATGCAATATCCTTCCCCCTCCTCTGCAACAACCAAACCCAAAAGCAGCGACAGCCTCTTTGGAAAAATACATGAACTAGAATTTTTTTTAATCCACTTATACTTAATAGGTTTTTCTATTTTTTGGTAAACACCAAACTACAATGGATATTAACTGACTTGGTTTATGTTTGAAGGACAAAAACACTCTAGCATATGAGTTGCCACTGAATCTTCCAAATGCCCAAACACTGGATTTTAGAGTGAGGAGAGGGCTGGCTTATCACTGCACTGTGAGCCACGTGGAGCAACAGGACCAAAGATGAAGGAAACTAGAGTAAGCTGCTTTAAAAATAACTTAGTCAAGGTGCTCTGCAGAGGGGCTGCCACAGTACCAACACTTCCATTCAGGATGGACACCTTGGAATAAGAGGGTGCAAAAAGTAGAGGAAGTGTGTGGGAGAAGATAAAGCTATTAAAAATAATAATTTTATAGGCATTATAATCATGTCTTTTAAAATAAAATAATTACATTTCTAAAAGCTCTGGCTTTAGGGCCCATTTCCCTAAGCCATTTGTACAGTATGTCAAAGAAGAGCAAACTTCAACATAACATTTAAACAATGACAGTAACAAAACCCCTCATTGTAGCCTTAACTTACAGTATATAAGCATATTAAACCAGATATTCAAAGTCAGAAAATTATGATTTTTTTCTTCATACTTTTTAATGGGTGTCTACTTCAAAACTTGAAATAAAAAGGAGAAAAGTATTTGTGCAGTGAAGCAAAGCTCACTACCAGCCTGTGACTGTAAGAGAAAAACATCAGCAAACATCCCAGGCAAATCTGCCAAAGATCCCAACTGCTTTGCATTGCTTGTCTTTACAGTCTTTTTCTTCTGCTATAGGTCAAAGATCATCTTCAAAACTGGAAATGGCTTATAATAACTTCCTTCAAATATAGAATTTGATCTTTCTTGGAATACTGCATTTCAAAAATAAGAGATTATAGGAGGGACAAGAGAATACTCAGCATATCCAGTTCTCAACCACTACTAATGGCTGAACATGAGAACAACTTATTTTTCTCTGTAGTTTGGCTACAAGCCAAGATGGGGGAAAAATACATCCTACTCCCACAAATTAAAAAAACAAACAAACAAGAAAACCTATATGTTACATAATTAACAGCAATTCCTTACACTCACCCAGACTGAACAGTACATACTTGAAAACAGATGCTCCTCCTGACCTCATATGAAATCTTCATCTGAATCTCTTACTAAACCCTCAAATGAGCTATATTCTCCACTTGGCAGTACCCAACATGACAGAATTGTTATGGCAAGGTTTCAGACAAACCCTTAGAATAGCACATTCTGCATTTACTATTCCACCAGTTTCTCAGATCAGTGCCCTTTGCTTCTACAGGCAACAGCACAACTCTGAACACCATTTTAAAAAGTGAAATAAATAATTTTTATAAAGATTTGTTTATATACTTAAAGCAATAGGAAGAAAGACAACTGATAAAGAGGTTATAGTGTCAAAGCTTCCTTGTCACTAACACTACAATTCTCTTTCTTTTCATCTGCAGAAGGAGTCTCCTGCTGGTCTGATGCAGTTGTAGGACTTGTAGAAGTAAGGTCCATTAACTTGCCCTCAATCTGAGTCCATGAAGACATGGATTCATGAACTGTGATGGTGTGTTCCTCCATCTGGCGCTGAAGGCTGTCCATTTCTTGCCTTTGAATGCATTGAGAACAAAAAAAGCAAAAATTAGCAACCAGAAAACTAACTGCTAAATGCAAGACCAAAAAATTACTTTTCTGATTCTTGATACCTACTCCAAGACTAAGGAACCTACTCCAAGACTAAGATCCAGATGTATACAAGAGAAAGAAATCTACAAGAAGCTTAGGAACTGTCTTCTTTAAGAGCAAAACAAATACAATATGCTGAGTTCAAAAATATTAATAGCTGTTTCTGATTTTTTTCTGCTGTGCACAATTTAGAAAGGACATTTTGGTTGGTTTGTTGAAAAGTCTTCTTTCACTATGGCAATGACCATATAAGCAAGCACTTACAATGACAGAACATCCTACTGTCCTAAATATAGTCCCAATAAAGAAATATTTTACAGATACTTGTTTCCTCATGGTGGCAGCTGGTTTCCTGAAAACATTTTTAAGATTCTTTGATATGGTTTAAAATAACAGGCCATACTTTAATTGCCGGAGACAGCTGTTCAGATTCTTCAGAGGCTCCTTGCTCACAGCTGTTGGTTTCAGCAGCTCTTCCAGCAAGGCAGCAGGCACTGGACAATCAGGAATCTTGACTGGAGTCACAGGATTGGAAGAGTTATTCTCGCCTTTCAGCTCTTTCCTCTAATTAAAGGAAAAAAAAGGAGTCAGAAACACAGTGAAGTTATTCACCAGTATCATTTTTCCCATTTAGAAAGGGTCTCACATCACACACTGATGCACATCTGCACTGTGGAGCAGCAATCACAGGCACATTCATGTTAGGTTATTTGAGAGAGCATTAGCAGAGAATTTTCCTGTACTTTACAATGTGTTCTTCCTATTTAAATACCTTCTTCATCTTGCCATGCTTCAGGTCCAGCTTCAGCTGCTGGTTTTGCTGCAGCAGTGACTTCATGCTGTTCTTCAGTTCAGTCACTTTAGCCTGCAGCATAAACTTATCCTTCTGAGTCACTGACAGGTCTTCCCTCACCATTTCCAACTCAGTCTTGATGTTCTAAAGGGGAAGAGAATCAGTGTGATGTTGAGAAACAGCATAGAAATTCCAGCCAACTAATGTTGTTATAATCTTTTCCGTTTTCAGAGGAAATTAGAAGAAGGAAACAACACACAACACTGCTGCTTGAAACAAATTTGCCATGGCAGAAAATCAGCAGCCTATGTTAATGGCATAAAGATTATACTTTTTTCTGAATTTTTATTTTAAGTATGCTTTTAAAAAATAAAAATATTGTTTTAGTTATCCCCCTACAGCAATAAAAGCTCCAGTCCCTCAGAACTGGCTCAATTAAATACCTGCAAGACAACTTGCATCCCTTCTAACTCCTTGTGGCTGCGCTGTTCAGTCATGTCCAGCTGCTGCTTAAGTGTTTCCATTTCTCTTTCTTTTCGTTCTACTTCCCACTTAAGGTCTTCCACCTAACCAGGGGAAAAAAAAAGAGATAATCTGAATTATCTACAGGTGCAACCAACCACAAAATCCAAAATATATTCTTATGTCTCATGAAAACCTTCTTAAGAAAACCTAGAAAAACTTTATTAAATATGCTGAATTAAAGACAAAGTCATACAAGGCAGTAGAAATACAGATAAACACAGTGAGTGTTCACTTTTTACCTCTTGGCTTACTAGAGGCTGTTCACTAAGTTTGTCATCCAGGTTTTTCTGCAGAACTTGGATCTGAGATCTGGCTTCTGCCAGCTCTTGCTGAAACTGAGATACCTCCTGGGAATGCTTTCCATCCTCTACCCTGCACAGCAACAGACACAGCAGTTACTCAATCTGTTCTTTAAAGCAAGAACTTCACTGGGTTAGCCAGTGCAAATGACATGACCATGCATGGAACCTGATTAATTACAGATTTGACTGAGGGCTTTGCCAACACATTCATAGAACAAGAGTTAAATCACAAAAAAGACTTTGTGAAAGAGATGTATAAATATTAAATATTGAAAAAAAAATGTAAGAAATTCTTGAGCACTGGTAATAGTCCAATTACAAACAACAGATTATGCAGCAAAAAAAATGAAACAAAACCCTTTCAGTAATTTTGCTTTGTTTCTGGAGGAACAGGGTTAAGCTTATATGCCTTTTCATGCAGTTATGATAACTTCTTATAATTTAAGAAAAAAATTTATATATGAGCAAACTGAATTTTAATACACATTGTGGAACACAGAGGATTCATTTGATTATTGACTATGTAGTTCCTCAGGGATGCAAAAGAGAAGAATAATAGGATATATATATATAAAGTGTTAATCCTTACTAGCAATGTGAAATAGTAGAAGTGTGTGGTGAAAGTGGAAAAAAAAGCAGATAGTGAAGCCTAAAAACAGTGTACCTCAGGTCTAACTGAGTTATAAAGAGAGAAAAATGCAGGTATTTGCTCAGAGTCCAAACAAGCATCTCGTGGTCAGGTCCTGCTGGGGAACATTCAACATAATCCACCCCAAAGGGTCAAACCCAAAAATTCACTAATGTATGGCTTCTCCAGAGGATTTGTTTTAATTACTGTTCTTTTTGAGACATTTACTTACTGCAGCTTGTCCACCTCAGCCTGCAGGGCCTGCACCAGCAGCTCTTTGGCGTGGAGCTCCTTCTTGATCTCACTGAGCTCGAGCATCGCTGCCCGGTGGTGTCGCCGGTTGTGGGCTGCATCTGCCTTGGCTGCTGCTTCCTAACGGGGCAGAAAGAGGCAGATTTACTTTGCTCTGTCTCTGCAGGTGAATCATAAAGGGAACTCAACAAAGGACACAGCAGAGAAGGCCATCAGCTGATCTTTCAGCCACTGGCTGTTGTGACAGACCCCCTGCAGTATGTTACAAAACAGATTTCATTTCTAGATACTTTAAAATTACCTTTAAATCATTTTGTAAGTAAATAAAAGATGAGTCATTACCTGCTTCTGAAGCTCTTTAACTTTTAGCTTTTCCTTCTCTAGGGAAGCCTGTAAAGCCTGAATAAGTTGTTGCATTTGCTGATCCTCTTCCTCCTTCCGCTTTAGGACTGCCTGGACCTGTAACACATCACAAAAACAAATGCACATTTTGTGTGGGCTCACTGAAAGTGGAGGAAATATAAACACAGGCCAATGCAGGGATTGCAGAAAAACTCTCTGCTGTTCACTGATCACTCTTTCCACAAAGGACCTTCAACCTTAATAGTAGCTGTGGTTAAATGGTAGCTCATTGCCACGTCCACATAAATTCCACTATTGGAATAAAAATTATTTATCTCAATGAGTCCATATGTAACACATATGGATTTTGTATGTTCCAACTACCTACACTTCCACTATTGCAAATATTGATTGTAGTGCAATTTTATTAATTTTTTTTCTAAAGAAAACTCTGTTTACTGCCAAGTCCCATTTCTGATCTTGTGCTCAACTCCCATACTGATGCTGTTATGCAACACACTGGGGCCCCAGAGCTGGAGAAAATGCACCAACTTTGAGGTATTTGAGGTATATAAATATGAGGCAATTCCTTTCTGAAGTTATTATATCAAGAAGTTAAATACCTGTAGATTCAGTTGTACCAAGTCTGCCTCTCTTTTTGCTAATGCTGTTTCAAGGATATTATTGTGCTCCCTCAAAGCAGCGTTGGACTGGCTGAGACCTGTAAGTTTTCCACGTTCATGTTCCAGTTCAAGGGCCAACTTCTTATTAATTTCTTCTAAACGTTTTATCTTCTTCCTGAAGCCTCTAGATTCCTGAAGCTATAGTCAAAGAAAAACACAAACCAATCAAACATAACCAAACAGCTTTAGACTACTATCACAAAAAAAATGTGAGTTAAACTGTCTTGTTTTTCCAGAGTGGGATTTCTTTTTTTGTTTCCTCTTTTTTAAATGAACACTAAAAAATGTTCACTTTGGTATTTTTTCCTGTTGGAACACTAAAATGCTCACTAGAAGGAAGAGTCCAGAATTACTGTTCAGGTGCAGATCTAGAATAGTTGATATATATAATTTTTTTGTGCCACTCTTCAACTGAACACCATCACCTGGCCCTCAATGTCACTGTGGATCCATGACTCCCAAAGCTAATGATTCATGAATCCTCACTGTCTCCTGACCAGACACAGCTGGTATCCAGTACAGGAACCACTTGTCTCTCTCATCCTCTTTCCCTACAGGACTAATAACTCATGAAACCACAAAGAACCAGCACAAGGCAACAAAATTTGCAAGTACCACTGACATGATGTTTCCTATCCACAATTCTGATTTTCTCCACTGTTGGAATAGAAATTTGGTACTAAAATTTTTCCCTGTCTCTTCTCTGACTTTTTACTGTCATATGCCCATCTACCAAGCAAATTCAAGCAATCACCTCATCCTCAAGTTCCAGCACTTTCTCTCTGTATTCTTCAAGCTCCTGGCTGGTCAGTGAAATCACTTCTTGCAATTCTTTCTCCAGCATCAACTTACTGCTGCTCACAGCTCGCAGTTCTGTCTTCAGAGCTTGAATCTTCTCCTAAAGACAAAGGGGTCACACATGATTAGTGCATCACCCATCTTCAGGAGTCACTTCTGCTTTGGTTAAAAAACCTGCTTCTCTAGCAATTATGAAATTAGGTGCTAGAGTTTAATTTATAGGTCTTGCTTCTTTTAACATTTGCATCCAGCTACTGCTGTTGGTGTATTTGATATCTTGCTCCATTGGTTCAAGAAATTGGGGTTTCCTCACTAAATTAAATTTCTTATTACAGGCCTAACATATATAAATAAGCTATGGCTACCTTGAAAAACTTTTAGCTGTTAATGAAAAAAAAATCAGTCAGAGCTAGAATCTTGGAAAACCTTCAAATACTAACCCTTAAAAAAAAAGGTTAAAAAAACTCACCAAAAAAACCAACAATAAAAATGTAATCACTAAATCTAGCTTGCCAAATCACCTCTCTCAAATATAGTTAAAGAAGTTCTCAGTGCTCAGAACCCTGACACCACGTTCTTATCTAGCTTTATTTTCCAAATATTTTCATCACTTCAGGGTGAAATAGTATTACAAGACTTACAGCTCTGTACAAAGTAGTGTCAAAGGACATCTGCATACCTGAGCAATCTGGTCATCCCCACCATCAGTAATTTGTGCTTTCAGTTTGCTCAGCTCTGCCTCAGCAGATTCCTTTGCAGTAAGAGATTCCTGCAGCTTCCGACTGAGAATGCTGACTGCATTCTCATAGGCTTTGTGCTTTGCTTTCATCTCCTTCTGAGCACTCGTCAGGTCTGACCCAAGACGCTTCATTTTCTGTTTCTGCTCTGTAATGGCCCTGGTGCGAAAGGAAAAGAAAACACCAGGTAAAAACAAAAGCTGCTTGACAAATAGTACTACAAGATTAGTTTTTCACATGACCCAACAAAACCCAGCATCTGAAAGTCAAATATGAAAACCAAATGCTGTAGTTCTTTTGTCTGTGCTAGAAGAACACTTACTTTTTTGCTTCTTCTTGCATTTGTTCTACTTGTTGTTTTAATGCCTGATTTGCCTCAGCAAGAGATTCCATTTGTTCTTTATCAAACTGCAAAGACTTAACAGGAAGGAAAAGAAGACCCATGAGTGTAGGAACAAAAGCTTGTTTGCTGTGTATGTTTGATTATAAAAGAAAAATAATGAAATTTGAAAATTACTTCCATCTCTAAATATAAACTGCTCTCCAGTTCTCCATATTCTCTTTCCCTTTTATTTCCTCCTTAACTCTTCCCTCTGAGGCCACCACTGTTAACATGTATGAACAGAGTTTGGATTTTGTTCTCAGATGGAGGTCAGTTAAGGACCAAGGAAACTGCTTCCACATCAGTCTTCTACCACTCCTGTAGTGCTCCTCCCCACTTACTTACATGAGATGTTAATAAGCAGTCGTGTACTTATAGAATTTTGGAAGGTATGTGTTGAAATGTCTGGACTATTTAAAATATATAGCCAAGAACATCAACTTGCAGGTGGTCATTCTGTTTATTTCCACAGTTAACAGAAACAGCAGTGTCTCCTGGGTGTAGCACTGTCCAAGCTCAAAGCCTGACACCCTCCGTACCTGTAGGCGTGTTTCCATATCATCTCGTTCTTTCTGCACTGACTGCAGGTGATTTTCTATCTCCACCATCTGCTGGTGAACCTGAGACACTTCCTTCTGTAGTTTTGAATGCTCAGATTCGAGTGACTGTTTTTCAACTTGGATTTTCAGCAGCTCTCTTTTCATCTCCTTCAGCTCCGAGTCCAGCCGCTTCTTTGTAGCTTTCAGCTCGCTGATGAGCTGGTCCTTGGAACTCGCATCCCTCCGATAGGCTTCCACCATCACCTTGCACACAAGAGGTTCAAGAGGACAATGTCACTCCTGTTTCAGCTTTGCACGTTTTTGACTAATTTATTAGAAAGTATTTATTGGTATTTTTTTAGTTTGAGGAGGTGGAGGTGTCATACAAACCAGCACCAGCTTCTGTAAGGTATTTACTCTGTTCAAAGGCTTTTATGCAAGCTCAAGTATTAAGTAACAGTTCATTTTAGCAGTTCATTAAATGAAATACCTCTGTGTTCTCTGCAGAAAGGGATACTCTCCTTCACATTCTTCAAGGAAACTGCATTAATTATGTGACATTTTTAAAAACCAAACTAATAGTAAAAAATTACAATTACTTAACTTCTGCATGAGGCTTAACTGTGACATAGTTTAAACAGCCTTCCCAAACTTAAACATAACAAGCTAAAACAAACTTTGATGTTAGGTTAATAAGCAATCAAGCAGCAAATTAATGGTGCCACCTTATAAATAAGACACATATGTGCAACACTAATGACATAAACGTTTCAAATTACTGTTTCAAAACTGTGTAAATTCAGAATAAAATTTGCAATAAAACACTTATTAACCATTTAGTTACTGAAGCAACTTTGATTTCCCAAAGGAAATGACAACACTTGAGGATTTACAAGTGCTTTTGCAAAAGCAAACCTAATCAATAAACCAAAGAGAGATTTTCTATGGTGGATCACTTGGCAAACTCCCTGAAGCCCTAACAAAGCATGAATTGGTTGGTGGATCAGCTTTTACACTAGCTGCAGATAGAAATTCAACTGTAAGTTATAGAGTTTCTGTATTTTAACATCACAAAGGTCTGTGATACAAAAAAAATATTTAAATATCCTCATAACCTCCTCAGAAGTACATGCCTGCACTGTAAAACAAAGTGTATTTCTTGGGTTTATGTCTCTGAAATTTCTTTGCTTTTGCTTACCTTCTGCTGCAGGAACTGTTCCTTTACTTTTTGAAGCTGTTTTTTGAGGCTGGCATTTTCTTGTTGCAGATTTTCCACCTGCCAGAGGGGGGATAAAGCAAACATTACTTTCTGTGCCAAATGTCATGTTATACCTGATTTCTTCAGTGAGTGTACCTGCCTGATTTGTAACAATTCCCTAATGTAACAAGGATGCTGTTTCTGACTAAGCATCTCAATGGTTAGACAACACAACATTTTATACAGAAATACATCCACCAGGTCACCACACTGGGAGCTAAGTTACTGCTTAGCAAAGATGTTTGGTTTGGCCCACAGTGCCACAGAAAAGAGCACATTACAAAATTACTTCCCAAACTGTGACCTGTACTCCAAATTATTTTGTTTTAAAACTGGTAAGATTTCAGAAAGATCATTACCTGGCTTGACTTGACTGCCATTTCTTGCTTCAGCTGCTCCAAGATTTGTGATGTTACTTCTGTATCTTCTCCAAGACGTGCTGCTCCTTCATCAAGTTGCTCTTTACCTGCTTTTGCTGCCTGCAGAGCCACTTCCAACACAATCTTCTCGTTCTGCAAATACTGGATGGTGTCATCTTTAGAAGCAGCATCACTCTGGAACTCTTCTAGCCTGGCCTTCAGCTCATCATACTGTGTTTGCAGGTCATCCAGGGACTGCTCTTTGGTGTGCAGTGTCTCTTGGGCAAGAGTCAATTGCTTCATCAGGTCGAGGTGTTCTTGCTGCAAGGATTCAAGCTGCAGATCTCGCTGATGCAAAGTTAACTTGACCTGACAGGAAATATTTTAAGATTAAATTAATACAACACAAAAGTTATCTGTGCAAAAGCACTCTAATCAAAATCAATTATTATAATTAATATTTTAGCCTGTAGGAGAAAATAGCAGAAGGTGAAAATATTTCTTAACTTTCCTAGGCCATTTCTATTTGCTCTGTTAATTGCATCAACTGCCTTGAGCAGCATCTGTTACCTTACAGGCTAAGAAATTACCAGAATGACAAACCTAAAATATTGATAATATTCATGGTATTATAAAGTTCTACTTGAAAAATGTGTCCACAGTAAATTCAGGTAAATTCAGCATTATTACTAACACCATATCATGACATGGAATATAGTACTGAGCTATCACACACTTCTGTCACAGCAGCCCTTGACCTGCTGCCTGCACAAGGTTGCAAGGCTAAAGCAGGGCTCTGTAAGTGTAAATGTATGTAATCATATCCTGACTGTCTAACAACTTTGAATATGGATCTGTGGTTTTTGTCTATACTTAAAGTAATCACAAACTGAATTCACTAAAAAAAAAAAACCAGCATCCGGCAAGATAGAAATTATGAAATTTTAAAGAAGTATTATTACTGACATGGTTGAAAAAGGGCCTTTTCACCTGGAACAGAATTACTTTAATATGCACTTCATTTTTGCAGTTTCTTTCAGGTTTTAAAAAGTAATTTAGAGCTCAGTATCTATTTACTATTGCTTTTTCTGCCAAACAAGTATTTTCTTTGGAATTCCTGGGAAGTTGATTATCAAGAGTCCACCTGTTCCAATTCTTGCTCCAATGTTGCTGCAGAATCAGCCATTTTCTGAAGCTGTTCTTTCTCATCCTCAAACTCCTCTAGTTTTCTCTGCAAGTCTTCTTCCACCATGGTTTTAGCCTCCTGGATCTGCATGAAGGCAGCTTCTTGATCTAACATGTCAGCCTGCACAGAAAAAGCATGGAATTAACTTCTGCAGTTTCAATGGAGGGGAAGGAGTGGAAAAAAGAAAAAAAATAAAAGAAAAAAAATAGGAATAGAAAAGTAAATTATCAAGAAAATTTGTAGAGGAAAAACACAAAAATAATTCTGATGTCTGCCTTTACTGAAGTCAATCATTCCTATTAGAATAATAGTGAATGTCTTGCATACTTGTGACAATCTGAATTCCTATTAAATAACACCTTGTCCTTTCTTAGCTGATGAGCAAGATATGAAGAAAAAGAATCTTTATTAAAATTAAGCTGTTAGATAAAATTCTAAGCCAAAAGGGATTCCCTGGATGCTGTAGCTACTCAGGAAACAGTTCTGTCATTTACACCAGCTATCAGTAACACTGCAGATGGGGGTGCTTCCACTAACCTGCTGCTTTCCACTCCTCTGACACTCAGAATCAGGAATGTCACTGAAAATTGGGGGAATTTAAGGTTCTAAGAGCTTTGGAAGTGACTGCACTGCACTTCAGATTTTACCCAACTTTTCTCACTGGAGAGAAGGAAGGACAAAACTAATTACTGAGCAATTTCACACACTAAAAAGGCACATTACTAGTGTAGATTAACTTCCAATTAAGCTTCCTCTTGAGCAAGCTCATGGATGGGCAAAGGAGAACATTTACATTTGCCTTCAAACTTTAGTTAAAAACCAGTCAAATACCAGAACTGAAAATGCAAGCATCACCTTTGAGTGGGAAATATATGGCCTTGTTCCATTTTATTGTTCATAATGCCACACAAAGTTATTTGCTCTGGAATATTTACTGCTTTTATAATGCAGGATTTGAACCAATCATAAGAATTCTGTTACTTTGCCAGAATACCCTTGATTTTGCAAAACATAAATACACAACCTAGACAGAAGATAACTCACAAAAATCTGCAGCCATACCTCAATATTTTGTAGTTGTGCTGCAATACGTTCCTTTTCCTTAATGGACCTGTGCTGGGTTTCAGTCAGCTGCTGAGACAGAGCCACATTCTCTAGTTTGAGATGTTCCAACATCCCTGCTTGAGTCATTTGCCCAGCCTAAAGGAAGGAAAAAAAAAAAAAATCACAGATTAATACAAACAGAGTTTCAGAAAAAAAAAAAAAAATTAAACGGTGTGTGCCTTAATTCAGCTATTTTCAGGGCCCTGGCACAGTCAGGCCATTTTAGAAGGTCACTAGGTTATCCTGTGGTTAAAACTACAAAAAAGAAGAGACTCTCAGTTCTCCCACTGCAAATCACAATACCTGTATGTTGGCCATCTCACTCTGCAGCCTGACTCGGGCCTCCTGTGCCAGCACCAGCTGCTGCTGGTACCACTGCCTCACATTTTGGAGAGATGTGATTTCTGTTTCAGATGCCTTCAGCTTGTTGGTCAGTGTGGTCCTTTCCAGCTGCACCTTCTGGAGCTGGGTCTGCAAGGAAGCCAACTGCTGTCGCAGGTCATGAACTAGAAAAATAAAAATAAAGAACTTGGACTAAAACATCCCATTGTGCTATTTTTATGCACACTTTTTCTAGGGTTATTGCTATAATCTCAGGTTTTTCTATTTTTCCTTTATTGTTGAACAAAAGCACATATGTCTAATTATATAAAGATTGGCTTTTCCTGCCAAAGTGCTAGAATCCAAAGTACTGGGCCATAAGCAGAATAAAATTAAACTAAATGAATCACTTCTGCAAGCATTCACAGTTCCTCAGAGGCAGAAAATATGAACTAACTAAACATCAGGAAGTAGGTGTCCTGGAACGTAGAGTCATCATTACAAATCAGCATTTGTACAATTTTCCAAAAAAACAACTAGGCCACGGTCTGGACTAAATATTTATGCCTCCCTCTCTAGTCTGGCAGTGGCAGCTTGCAAACTGTGACACATCTGTGACACAAAACCAAAACCAAATATCTTAAAATTCAGACCATTTTATTAGTATGATCTCAAATAAACACAAGTTTAAATTTCTTCTTTCTAGACTTCAGAATCAAGTTGAAATAAAATAATTTATGGAACAACATTTTAAAGACTGACATTTACATCATCCCACCTGTACTGTCTCTGGTGAGAACATTTTTTTGCATATCTTCAACCTTCTGCAGGAGTCTCTGGTACTGCTCCTCTGCCAACTGCAAATCATTGTTTGAAGAAGCCAAACTGGCATTCTTTGCTTCCAAGGCATTTTGCAGGTCAGCCATTGCTCGTTCCAGATCCCAGCAAGACTGCTTTAATGTGGCCACTTCTGAGCTCAGGGATTCCTGCTTCTGCTGGCTGTTCTGGCTGTGCTCCATCTGTGCCTGAAGCTTCATGTTCAAAGCTGCAAGTTGGGCTTGTAGCTCAGTCTTCTCTTTGAGAGCCTGAATGTGACCAGAAAATCAAAGTATTGGAGTCTCACGAGAAAATATATTAATGGCTGACTAAAAAAGATGCCCAGCAAAATGGCTTTGATAAGGCAAAGACCACTTGCTTGTAAAAAATTTCTTTCAAAGCGACACCTCACCTATTAGGCATTTCAAACAATCAAAGAAAGGAGAGGAAAGAACATACAAGACATAGAGCAGTGTATGTCAGTAACCACATAAGGATTTCTCATAAAACACATATTTCCACACTTTAGGAAGAATGCTTTTTATTTGAAGTGCTATACCATCAATTAAAACAAAGAGAAAATACTTATAAAGACATTGCCAGCACTGCTCTGTATTTATTGTCTCTCTTTAAATTTGACTTTAAAAATCAACATACAAACCCCTCACTTTTTTCTGTTTTTAAGTAATCTTTGAAGACTTTACCACCTTAATACTTATCCTCTTCACCATCTGTATTGGGTTTGTATGGCAAGATTTTGGTACTGGGGGTCTACGAGGGGTGGGCCCTGTGAGAAGCTGGCAGAAGCTTCCCCCTCTTCCAGGGGAGCCAAGGCCAGCTGGCTCCAGGATGGACCCACCACTGGCCAAAGCTGAGCCCATCAGTGACAGTGGCAGAGCCTCTGGGGTGAGTGAATTAAGAAAGTGGAAAAAAAATTAGCAGAAGAGCATCAGCAAAGATAAGGAAGAAAACTGTGAGAGAAACAGCTCTGCAGACACCAAGGTCGGTGCAGAGGGAGGGGCTCTGGAGCTGAGATTCCCCATCTCTCTGTCCTTATCTCAACCCATGAGCCTTCCATTGTTATTTCTTCTCCTCCATGGCCAGCTAATGAGGAGAGGGACAGAGCAGCTTTGGTGGACACCTGGCATCCAGCCAGGTTCAGCCCACCATGGCATTCTTGTAAAGCACCTTACCCAACAATGGTTTCACAAAACAATTCCACAAGTAATGAGCAAGAGGTTCTTGAAAAATAATTAAAATATTATTTTGATTTGCTGAATACAGAATTCCAAATTCATTTTCTACCTGATTAGCTTCTAGTGAGAGTGCTTCTAGTTGCCCTTCAAGTCTCATCTTCTCCTTCATAACCTGCAACATCTCGTCATGAGTTCCAGCGATGGAGCTTTCCATGGAAACACTGGAGACAGAGACAGCACAAGCACAGTTACAGGGTCAGAACACAACACTCGTCCAGCTGAAGAAAAGTGACTCTGAAATTAAGAGGTACTCAGACTCTGTGTGGCTCAGGCCATTTTTTCTGGCTTATGACAGATCCAGAACATAGTGTAACAACCTCTGTTAAAAAGAGAAAGAAATCAATCATGCTAAGGTTTTATACTTTAGTTTCCTGTACTTGCAGCAACTAGAATCTAGTGTGGCACCACATATTTGTTATTTTACAGAAGTGCATCACTGACTTCATCATATTCTGTATTTACAGTTCCCATTTTAAGCAGACAACTGGACATGACAGGATCACAAAACCTCCACAATTATTCTCATAACTGTCTGCTTTAATGTGCCTGAGAAATACCAACAGCTGCTGCAAAAGAAGGAAGGACAGGTACTTGGCATAAAGGATTCCTTATGCTGATTCCCTGCTGTACAGCCAAGGCATCTGGAGAAAAACATCTTCTCTCATTACCATAAGAAATAAATCTAAGCCAGAATGATCATCAACAAATGATTGTATGCCTCAACATCTCTGGGCATGACACTTTATTCCAACAAAGCAGGGGGGGAAGTAACTTCAAAAGTAGGATGTATAAAACATGCATCTGCAGACAACTGATAAAAAGCACACATTGTTAAGGGCTTTGCCAGTCATGCACTTGCTTTCTGAATCAGTTTAATACCTGTCATATACACATAAAACTTGGCAGACTAAATCTCATTCTCAAAGGGCTGAAGAGGATAAGGTATCTAGGACAAGACTCTTGGCATTTCTTAACTATGTGAGGTCTGAAAGGCACATGCATAGATTAGGAAAAGGACAATACAAATATCATTTAGACACTCAAGTCTACACTTTCAGACTTTACAGACCAAGGCTCATGAGTGATTCAGTGAATGAAGTCCTTCTATACAGACAAAAACAACTGTTTGCAGTACATTTAACACAGCCAGTGGCAAAATTATCTTTCTCTAAAGATATACTTAGTAAATAAGTACTCAAGTGAAACAACCTCTCAGGTTCTTTTAGAATTTGTAAGCTACTAACAGACTCAATCACAGTGTAAGTTAAAACTGGATCTAAAGTAAGTAGGATAGAAAAGTAATAGGCTGGCTATTCCAAGAAAATATCATTAACCAACAATAGATCATTCTTACCTGCTAGAAATACTGTCTCTCCTGCTCCGTACCTCCCCATTAATTTCCTGCTCTTGGGCCTGATGCTCCACTGCTGCAGCCTGCAGCACCTCACTGATGGAAGGAAATTGCCCCATTGCTTCAGGATGTATCTTCTGGCCATTTATTGTATATGGAGTATCCTGCCTGCCTTCTGCATTCTGTAAGCTGCTGTACAGCCCTTTCCCTGACACACTGCTGTAGGTAGAGCTGTCACTCTCATTTCCATCCAGCCTCATTCCCACTTCACTCCCATCAATCTCTGAAATGCTGTCTCCTGCCAAGGAGGAATTCTCTACTCTATCATCCACGTCAGAGGGCAGACTGATCTCAGAAACAACTGATGTTGGACCACTTCTGCTCTGTGTCAGAGCCCCCCCAGGTAAGTCAGTAGCCACAGAATTCCCAGTAGCATTTCGAGCATCTGAATCTTCAGTTCTGTAGTCAGCCAAGGACCGGATCTTGCTGGCCTTAGATTTTGAGCTTCTTCTTTCTTTTGAGGATGCAGGAAGTCCCAAGCTACCCAGCTTTGGCCCCCTGGGGACGCTGGTCCGCAAAAAAGAGTATTCTTTTGTCATTGCTACAGTGCTGGCTCTTGGCAGGATTTCTGGATTCAACATCAGCTCAGGATCCAGGGTGCTGGAGGGACGGGTTTTGGATGTAGACTGCTAAAAGAAGCAGAGTCAACAATAAATTCCAGAATGTTAACTCTGAAATAGTATCAAAGACTTATTTTGCTGTAACTTAAGCTACAAAGCTCTACACTTTCACACTGATACTAAACATACATCCTTTGCTAAACAAGATAAATTATATCAGCAATCAACCCTATCAAGTTTCAGTACATAAATGTTGAAAATGTTCATGTAAGACTCCAAAAGGTAACTGAAAAATATAGGCAAAATTGAACATTTAGATTACTTAAACTTTGGTGTCTGTTTTTTCCTCCCTTATTTTAAGCAGCACAAAATGGTACATTACTGATGAGGTAACAGAACCAAATTTTGCCAGTCCAGAAGAAAAAAAATGCTTTTTCTCACTTGAGAAATTTACTGAATGTTTTAATTGAGGGCACAGAAATGGTAAAGTTTTCAAGCTTCTCAACAAAACACAACCTAGAAGATGTGTTGTGTGGCACTCACTCTTTCTTGGTGTCTCTTCACCCGGTATTGTTTAAGCTGTTCTTCCAGACGCCTTCTTGCCTGAAGTCTGATTTGTTCTTCATTTTCCAATGGCAGTGAAGACTCTACTGAGCCTGTAAGGGAAAGGTATCTTCACAGTCAAACAGAAAACTCCAACACAGGCAAAAGGGATGCAAAAGGTGAAAGCCCCTTCTACCATCAGCAACATGCTTCATGCTTAAGCAAGGAACAAAAGGAAAGCCCACTGACATGCACCTCAAATGACCCTCTTCAAATATATCCTTGTGTAAGCACTGATAAAACCTGTGGACTTCCACTGCTCAGTTTGCAAATGCTACAGCTCCTCCACAGCTAGATGACAAGAGATTATACAGCAAGAAAATATTGCTGTCATTTAATGTCATCTGTCCTGCATTTCTGACAGTACTAAAATTATAAAACTAAGGAAGACCTACAGAGTCCATTCATTCCCTACAAGTAGTGGAAAAATGTTCCCTAGATACATTTTCTTACTTTTTATTAAATCACATTAAACCTTTCCTGTAGTAAGATTTTTAGACACCTTAATATAAAGGCTTTTTTTTTTCCTTCTCCCCTCTTCATTGTTCTTTTCTCCTTTCATTTTTTTCTTAGCTTAAAATCACCTGGTTCTGCTGTTTTTTTTTTTAATGTCACTTGTTACTTCTAATAATCAAGAAGATTAGAACAGCTTCAGCCCCAGAAAGCGTGAACATCCCTCCAGAGAAGAGCCAGTTTTAAATGGTAAGGCACATGCCTTAGCTGCAGCAGAGGGTGGTTTACTGAAAGAAAATGAATTGTAGTTCTAAGTAAAAGTTTACTGCAAAAATGAAGTTTAGTTCAAGCTTAAATGATGTTACAGGAGTCCAGAGCCAGGCTCAGATTAAAAAGCTTTATGCAGCAAGAGAAAGCATGGGCACCACCATAAACAGATGCTTACACAATTCAGTTTCTTGCATGGGAAGACTTAGTTTGAGAGACTGCAAAGCTTCTTTTCTAAGAGCTACGCCCTCAGCACTAGTTCCCTGAGACTTCCTTAGGCTGTCATGGAAACCAGTCACACCTGGGGATGACTCTTCACCCTGCTCACTGCTGGTAGGATCAAAAGATACGGGAGAGTCGGGGCACAGCGACGCTGGCCCATTCTGGCAGGCATCCACTTTGCTGTTTATCTCCAGACTTCCCTCCTCATTTGGCACTTCGTTGATGTCATTACTGGTAGCTGGAAAACAAAGTTTTACAGAGCTACACTTCAAACCACTTCATTTTCATAGCTCCACCCATACACAATGCCAGCACTACTGCCTTTACCTTGCATGAATATGGAAACTGCTACTGACAGCAACTGGCAGGAGAAATTTCAGAGAGGATTTTTGCTTCTTTACTTTAAAAGATCAGAACAGGTACTTTTCATTCACTTTACTATGTTACCCTCAAGCAGGACCTCAAAAGTGATCATATATCTAAGACTGCACAAATGTTTTTAAATCTTGTTAGGTTTAGAAGCATGAAACACAGAGTGTGAGGAACTCTGAGGGGCAATCTAAGCCTCAGCAGCTGCAGGCCTGTGCTGAATGATTCAGCTCTTTGATGAGCAGCTGGGCACCAGGGAGAAAGCATCCACCATCCTAATTTCCTGGCCCAAGCAGTTTCTCAATTTTAAACTGAATTTACATTTTTTCAAATAGGATATCTTCATCAAAAGTACAGTAGCAAAGCTCATATGTATGAAAATAATAAACCTAGCAATTAAAATGTAATTCAAGAACCACTTCAACACCAATTTTATCCCCACTTACTAGTATTTTTCTTTTCCAGCAGGAAAAAAAAAGCATATTCAAAACCAGATAAACATTTCACAGGTTTATACTCTGGATTTCTCACACATTTCTATTTCACTTAGCTGGGGACTACCAACACTTATGAACCTGTTGTTGCAAAAAAACTGTGTACCTAACTTTTAATTAATTACTATAGATCAAATGAGCAGAGCACTGAAACAGCCACTGCCTTTCTGCTCATTCCCACACCACATTATCACTGAAGTAAACTGGAACTCACTGGAATAATATGCAAAATATTTTTTTTTTCTAAAGACAATGGAAAATATTTAACATTTATGATCCCAAAGTATTTGCAAGTGCAAAAATCGAGTTCCCACCTCTGCAGTGAATCTTCCTTTAAGCCAGCTCAGTGTAAACCAGCACAGAATAAACTGAATTTGGGTAGAAATATAAAGCTTTCAGACTTAGGTTACCAAAATACATCAGCTCTAAGATTTGAATCTAAATACTTTTGAGTATCTTATTTGTCATGCAGACAACATTTCAGGTCGTTAAGGCTTAATCACTTCTCTGATTTAGATCATCCTGTCACAAAAACAGTTGCAGGCATGACACAAGGGGTGGGTTCAACAAGGATGTAAAGGACTAGAGGGAAAAACTGCTTTTTAATTACTAACATTTTAAAACTAGAATATTGGTCAAACCGAATTTAAAATAGGTGTCAATGCTAAAAATAGCCACAAGAAGCCAAAAATAAGAAGACAGCTCATACATTCAGACATGTTGTTTCTGCCCATCTCAGAAAGTCCATCAGGTTTATTCTTCACTCACACTTTTTCTTCACAATGAGTAGCATACATATACCAAAGGGATGCTGGAGCAAAATTCTGGATAAATGGTTTCCTGGCAACTTCCTGAGGCCAGGAGACACTCAGAACCTAAACACTCCTTGAACTAAAGCAATTTAAAGGCAGTAGTGTCAATACAGCTGAAGTCTTTTTGGAACAATGGGCAAGGAGATGCAATTAGAATTAAAACAGTAGAAAGACACAGTATCTGTTTGTAAGCCACAATTCAGCTGTCCAGCACAGGAGATGACAGGAATGTGATCTCCAGCTCCATAAAAGATGAATGAATCATCACCTAACCACACTCTGCCACTCTGATAACAGGAGGATGTAAAGCAAATAAAGTGCCAGGGCCTCCTCTCTGCTGCCTGTGACAAGGTGACAAACCCGTGGTACCAGAAGGCCCCAGCCTCACCACGTCACCTCCCTTTACATAAGGAACCACTGTGGGTTTGTGTACCTACACAGCCACAATGTACACACCTCCCCACCCAGCCACTCCCACATCCTTATACACCAGCACAGCCTCAGACTCCTGCCAGGGAAACAGGGAGATTTCAATTCAGTGCAGGGAAAATACCTTCACAATGAAAGCAGTTAAATACTGGAATGGGCAGGGAGGCTGCTGAACCTCCCTCTACAGACATGCTCAGAATTCAACAGGATGAGGCTCTGAACCTGATCTTGCTCCAGAACTAGGTGTGCTCAGGGCAGCAGGTTGGACTAGATAACCTGCACAGCTCCCTTCCAACTCAAGTTTGATTCTATAATCTACTCAGATAGTGGACTCTAAATGGCTTCTCATAAACAGCTGCATGATTATTTTATTACAGAGCTTGTCTACGTATAAAAGTTAGTTTGAGATAAACTGGAGAGTACATGCCAGCATCTCTCTTTCATAAAGGGAAGCAAAGCCAGACATTTTGGGTTTTGCCCAAGTAATTTAATTTATTAGGAAGATTTCTTCTGCCAGAATAAAGTACTCCAGTCACAAGCTTACTCTGGAACAGTCATTTCAGGACTGATTGTTCTAGAGAGTTTCAGGTATACACTCTTGGAAACATTATCTGAAGACCCACTAACACCCTGAACAACAAATACTCACCTGACAGATGATAGTATTTAAGTAATTAGTTCAGGGATGTAAAGCAAATAAAGTGCCAGGGCCTCTGGTTTTGCTTTCAAAAGAACAAGTTCTACAGCTAAAAAAACAGTTTTATATACAGAGAAGCTATAGACTTCACCAAACTCACTTAAAACTACTTTACAATAAATTCCTGACCTCAAGGGAAAACTTCATCTGACAATAACAGACATGGTTATATAAAAGCATAGCTAAGACTAGGAAATTATTTGGTGTATATTAAATAACTTACTGTTAATTTCATCTGTAGTAACTAGCTGTGACTTGGCTTTACAATCCAAAAGTTCTTCGGAGCTCCTGGGAGCCCCATTGCTGCTTCTGCTCTCCAAGTGAACATCCTGCTGGACAGATGAGGAGTCCATGGTAAAAGTGATCCAGACCCCTGGAAAGTTCTTCTTCTCAACGATTTGCCACCAAGTGAACTACCAAGTCCTGTTTCTCTCCATCAGCAGGAACAGCATCAAGGTGTCACACAGAGGCACAGTTGTGAGCTGTAGAGCTGTTGGTGTGCAGCAGGCAGCTGCTAACTCCACATCATGGAAACAGCTTGCAGCCAAAGTCGTAATCACCAAGGAGCTGCATCATCTAGAAACAAAATGTAGTGAATTTACAAACATTTACTGGAGCTGTGAAAATATGAGTTAAAAATAAAGTAGTGCCCACAGACAGAACCAGGACATACAGCAACAACAGAGGCAGTAAAATATAACCAAGTATTTTACAATCCAGATTTGGGGATAAAAAGTGATCTGTTTATGCTCACTATTTTAGTGGCATATATACACTGCAGAACAATGCAACAGATAATATTTAGCAAGACAGCTGGGTTTAAATCATTTTCCATTTTAATAGAAAGATCTCTTTGGCCTCTGCTTTAAGAACAAAGCCAGTATCAGAGTAGTATCCTCCTCTGTAAATTACAGTATATATATGGAAACATGCCATCTATTTCATTTAAAGGAATGAGTTTCAATATCTTTTGTTAAAACGAAGTATGGAATTCAGATTTAACTTTTTTTAAGTTAAATTACATCACTACTGTTTACTTGTCTGCAGAATAACAAGTATGAATCACTGTACAGACTGAACTAGTCATTACTGCACAAGCTGGCAGTCAGAACATGGTCTGGACTGCAGCTCAACATTGCCTTCTCCTACGACCAGCCAAGAAAACGATTTCCAAACACAGTCTATGGAATTTGCAAAGGATTCTTCAGGTATTCAGATTTAACGTCTGGGTGGGGGGTGTTGGAGAATGTCAAATCAGGAATATTTTGACTGCATTTTTACATGAATACAAACATTTTGAACAACATTCCTGCCATATCTCCAGAGAGCACTTGTGTAACTGCTACTGTGCCACACTGCCCTGGTCACCCTGCAACACCATCACCCCCAAAATGTTACTGAAGCAGCAAACAGCTCAGGGCACACAGGAAAACACGGTTATGGAGATGAACCTTACAGAGGTGAGCTGTGAAGGAGCCAGAAACCTGGAGCACCTTTCTAAACGGGAAACCTCCACCAAGCAAAAAAAAATTGAACACCTTCACCGTGATTTGTTACTAATTTTTAAAGATTTTCAGTATAATAAAGGTTTCAATAAAACTCCTAGAACAGCCGCTGTGCAGCACATAGATGCTACATGCCAGGCTACCAAGAGGAATTACAGACAAAAGAGAAGCAAGATTTTGGCTCCTTACACCTTGTCAAAATTCAGCCAACACGAGATGGTTTGATGTCCTTGTCATAAAACATGTTTAAATGATCAAGGTGATGAAGAATGGCTTCCTCCTGTAACACCCATTCCCAATATTAAACAGCAGAGTATTTTGGCCTCAGAGTCCTTTCGAACCCCGCGTTGCGCACTAGCAGACACACACGCACACAAAAATACACACACACAGACATGTAGGCACACCACGGGAACACAGCAATAATCCCAGAAGGAAAGACCTGTACGAAAGTCACCGATTTTGCTTAAAACACGAACAACCAGAACGACAGCGGGTCCCGGTCACAGACCGAGGAGGCACCGGCAGACACGGCCGAGGGCTCCCCGGGCCGGGCACGTCCCCGGGCAGAGGCAGCGGGAGGCCCGGGGCCGCAGCCCACGGAGCCAGGCCGGGCGGTTCCCTGCTCCCCGCAGCCCGCAGCGCCTGCAGCAGCCCCGGCCCCCTCCGAGCCGCCCC
>VZTB01000708.1:2329480-2386592 GCA_013397245.1 Thryothorus ludovicianus | reverse complement strand
CGGCGGGGCGGGAGCCAAGGTAACCCCGGCACCGGCGGCACCGGCCCCCGCCCGCGGCGGGCAGGGCAGCGCGGCAGCGGCGAGCCCGACGGGGAGGGGGTGCCCCGGGAGCCCCGCCGGGAGCAGGGCAGGGACCGGGAGTCCCGGGGCGAGGGGTGCAGCAGAGCTGCCGGCAGCCCGGGCGAGGGGTGCGCTGGTGCTCCCGGGACGAGGGATGCGCCGCGGACACCGGGAGGAGGGATGCAGCCGGGCGGCAGCGGCGGGGGCGGCTGCGGGTCCCTTCGGCCCCTGCCTCTCGGTGTTTGGGGTGTAGGGCTGGCCGGGGACTCGCGAAAGGCACCGCGAGACGTGATGCTCCGGGACTCCGGATCAACCCCTCCGCTTCGGTACAGCCGGACCCGAAATCCGGTGAAAGCCCAATGACTACGGATTCCCGGCAGAAATGAGAACACTTGCCCAAAGGCATCCCGGCCACGGGCACAGCCTGGCTTGGGGACTCCAAACCAAATACCTCGTGCTGTTTTACAGCCCCCATGCTCGCTCTCCCCGCTCTTGTGCGCCTCGGCCGTAGCAGGGAGAGCAGGTAAACTCCGCAAGTGACAGGTACAGCTCCCGGGCAGGGGTCCGGGCATAGCTGAGAGCGAGTGGGCATGAGGAGCTGAGAGAGGCTGGGCACGGCACCCGAGCTGCGGTGGAGAGGCAGAGGAGGAAACACAGAGCACCCCACAACCAGGAGCAGCTGCAGAGCAGTCGCTCCGAGCTTTGGGAAGGATGAGCAGTCCTGGTCCCGCTGAAGGGAGTGGGACTTTTCCTATGGACCCTGACAGAGCCAAGGTTTGACACTTCTAGTAGAGATTCTCAATTCTATAAAACTTGAGCCACTGGAGTATAAGAAAATATTATTCCATACATCTATGTCTTGTTACGTATATATGTATATATAAAGGAAAAAGATGTGGGGTTGCTTTCTCTGGTGGCAAACAGCATTATAATTCTGCCTGATAAAGTAATTCCCTGCCACAGCACACGAACACACAGCGATGACTGTGGCTGAAATGAAGATGTTTTATCTCATTTTGGTATCCTAGTGAAGATAGCGACAGCGAGAACTTAAGCCACATTTCTGGCCCTGAAATAATAACTTTCCCAAGATCTATTGAATTGTATGGTTGTGGGGCTTTGTATTTTGTTTCTCTTTCAAGTCAGGATTGCATTGCAGAATGCAAGCTTACCCTCATCCAGTTGCATACCTCTCTTATTAAACTACATAACTTGCTTGTTTCCCTGAATTACTGCATCCTTCCTGTGCTGTTTCTCTTCTGCCTTTGGCTGTATGGTCATGAGGAGCAAGTACTGGCTGTGTGCTGTGCATTTGGGGATGAAAGGCAATAGTGGGACTCCGAATGCATCAGCAAACTCTTTAATTTTTGCTAAATTTTCTCTAATGTTTCCTAGTCAACTTCTACTGTTCTCTAACTCTGCAATCAAGAGTGTTTGATTTCACACCAGGCAGTAACTGAACTCTAGTATTGACCAACAGCACTGCAGAAAAGAAACTGCCTCCTTAATGAAGGAGCAGTCTCCTGCCTGCTTTCTCTGTCTTGACTTCTTCCTGTGTCAATAATTTTGATCACGTTGTTTACAGGCTCTTAACATACTGGACAGTTTCTTTTGCAGAATAAAAAACATTTTCTCTTGCTTATCATCCTAAATGTTACAGGGAACTCTGTGTCCACAGACGTGTGTGTAGATCTCTTGCTCCCTGTTTTTATTATTTCTTGGAGTAAGTTGCACTTGCTCTTCACTCATCAAGGACTGCACTGTGCTGCGTAGGTGTCACTATTTTTATCTTTTTTGGCTACACTGATAGTGTTGCTATGCTAGTAAAGAAATATACATCCCACTCTAAGTTAGTGGTTTAAATGTAGTTCAGTTTATCAGTTGAAAAAAGGTATTCAACGATTTATGAGAAATTATTTGTCTTCTGGCTTTGAGTTATCAATGTAAAAACATAACAGAAACTCCCTTGGCAAGGGCAAAGTCTGCATGAGGTACAGGGAACTGAATTGTTCTTTTCATCCAGGAAGGTGGTCTCTGCCAGTAAGAGCTGAGAAAATTTGTGATGCTGTGAGGTAGCGTGGATGTTTGCAGTGTGTTTTGTGGCAAAGGAGACCTCTCTCTGGAATCCTTCACTGAGTACTACAGCAATTTAAAAGTAGGAGTTAGATCAAATGAAAGAAAATTTGAAGATAAGGTGCATGATGTTTCCTCCTGCGTGTCTATATCAAATGGAACAAGATGTGCAGATAAGCAGCTTGTTTATCCTGAAGGAAGAATGTAAGCCTGATGAAAGAGTAACACAGGCAAAATTATGTTTCTGTATGTCCATTAAATATTATCTGTTTAATCAAATCCCCACAGAGGAGTTCTCTATGCCAGTGCCATCCTTCATCTGGTATTCTTCTGTTCACTTGCTGGCTTAAAGTAAAAAAATCAAGCCTTTCTTGTTGTGTTTAAGAGAAGAAATATTAGCAAACCTAGACCCTCTAGTGAAAGTCTTAGTCCTTTACCCAGCAAGGACTATGGCAAAATTCCTGCTGGTTTCAGAGGGAGCAGGATCCGTCCCAAGATCACTGAAAGATAAAAAAAATCAACTACTAAAATATGCACCTCAATTAGCAAAGAATGTGGCCTGATTAGTAAAGTGTATGAAATTTCAGCTATTAAATTCTACAGCCCTGATCAACAAAGCACGCTGCACAGTTGGCAATGTATCCAGAATCTCAACTGCTGTACTAGTCTCCTACCAGACCAACCAAGCATGCAGCTGAATCAGTAAATTATGCAACTGGAGCAGCAAAATATGCACTTCTGATTGGTGCAGGAGGATAGGGAAGGTCTCAAATCTTTTAAATTGGCAGACAATGGGTCTGTCAGTGGTCAGCATCTGCCTAGAAAAAAGTAGAGGCAAAATATGTAACTTTTACTGAGTCTTTCTGCACCCTTGCTGCATTGGAAAAGTATGTCCCTCAAACAGCTCGGTGTTTGTTAGCAGCAGCCCCATTCTTTACCAGATGTACTGCACATCTGGTTCCAATCCCAGCAGCTGCCAGGTGTGGGGGTTATTTTAGTAACACTTCCATGGGATTTTTAGGTCCAGGTAGCTTTTGCTTTATTCATCACTGTAAAGCACTGGGTATGCACACCAGGCTGTATTTCTGTCTCAAGAGATGAAGCCAGTCAAGACAAATAAGGCACCTTCAAAGAACCTGAAAGTTTTGTTGGCAGTGAATTTAATGTCTATTAATCTCTTCACTCTTTGTGAAAGTACTTTGTGCTTGAGGAGCAGAGAAGTGATAGGTCTTTCTTGTTCTTTGTATCGTGATTAATTGCCATAACTGCATCCTATTGTGTTTACAATGTATCTTGGCAGATCAGATGTTTACCGTGCAGAGAGTTTGGATGTTTGGGAAGCAGCTATATTCATATATTCTGAAGCAGCAGGGCTGTTTCTCCCTAGCTTCTGTGTATGGGATTTAAAAAATCCAGTCACAGCATCTGGTTCTGAACTCCAGAAGCTGTTTTTTCTTTAAATTATTATTTTAGCTTTATACAGAAGACCTGCAGGTTGTCCTACTTTAATAAAGATGCAGTTTCAGGGTTTCTGTAAACCATGGGTTTTTTTGGTTTTTTTTTTTTGTTTTTTGTTTTTTTTTTTTTAATGTCTGGAAGTAAACTGTGTTAAACTGCCTGGGCTCAAGGAAGGCGTGAGAATTGCTTTGTTTTATTGCACTGTTCACTTTAGTACCCAGGAGCCTGAAACATTATTTGAGTCTAAAAATCATCTGGACTTGTGTTTTTGTTGTTTTGGTTCATTTTTTCTGGTTTTGGTTTGAGAGGTTTTTTTGTTGTTTTGTTGGGTTTTTTTAATCCACTAAATTTGCTTCATAAAGCTGGCTTGCATTGAACTTCTTATTTACCAAATTTCTTCCTCATTTCCAAGTCAGCTCAATGAATGATCCTATTTAGTTCTTTTTTCTGTTTGAAATATTTCCTACTGAGTCTAGAGCAGTGCCCTTAAAACATAATTGATTTGGGTCATTGAACCCTTATTTTTCATGCATGTTAGTTTACATCCCGCCACTGGTCTGACTGGTATTTAAATTAGAAAATTGCAGGCGTATTTCTTCTAGAGGCTAAAGTTCACGTGGACTCTCTGGCAAAATAAGATCCTGGAGTACATATCCCTGGAACTGGGCAATGATTTGTAAGTCTTTTTTAATTCTGTCTGGCCAGAGTGTTATAAATCTGGCGCTCCCTTGTTAGCTTCACGCTAAGCAGCAATAATGTCCGCAGTGTTTCAGTCCTGATAATTCTAATTACGGAAGCACTGAAGAAGCTGAAAGCTGAGAAGATGGACAAGGCTGGCCTCAAGTCCTGCACAGCACAGGGGATTCTCTCTCTGTAGAGCTGAACCGTAATTCTCTCGTTTGCCAAGGCCAGCAATGGAAGCAGCAGCCAAGGTAAGAGAAACAGGCCAGTGGCAGAAGATTTCTGGAATTATGTGGGTAGTCTTTGTGAAGAAGGAGCTAAAAGACTGTAGTTCTGGTAGAGATACCAAGCATCCTTGGGGTGAAAATGCTGAAATAATTTTTTTTCTTTACTATCTAAGACATTGGAGCAAACAATCCTGTTGCACTGGTTTGCAAAGACCCAGCAAACAAACTTTCCTGTGTTAACCAATAATTACTATTCTCTCCTCTGCTTCTCTGAGTGACAGACCAGGAATGATGGTAAAATATTCAGATCTCTTTCTTCTTGCTCCCCTTTCTTCTAAAAGATAGAATTCATAGCATATTTTGTACCAGAGAGTGGGTACCCAGCAGTAGTGCAGCTAGACCAGGTCTGGTAAAGCAGTTCTTCTCACTACACACTGCTCTTGGTATGCACTGATATCCCAGATTTATAAATGATAAATATGCAGCCTGGTGTTTAGATACTTGAGTATGAGAAGTACTAAATAGAATTAAAGTCATCCTCTTGTGCAAATTCATGGCAGGAGAAGGGTGGAGTAGGGGCAGGGCACTGAAAGGACTTGCATTAATATGTGTAACAATTTTACAGCAGGAGAGAGGGAGAAGGAGGGAGAAGCCTGGCTGTCAGCCTTGGTTTTCAAGCTCATTATAAGAACATTATCATTCCTCTTGCAAGCTCTCAGCAGCAAATGGCCCCATGGTTCATTTTGAATATCCTTACTCAGGTTATTGCCAATGGAAAGGAGGTTCCCACTTTGAGAGGAGCAAAGGCTGATTTGCCTGTATTTCCTTTCCAGCGTCCTTGGAGCCCTACTGGAGCTCACAGAAGTCATCTGAGACTTCAGGAGGATTTAAATCAGGCCATAAGTACTGCTGGCTTGGATTAAGTAATGATGTGCATTGAGGACAACATCTGTATTTGGGTTTGGGTGGAGCCCTTTCATGGTAGAAGGGTTGGTTACACTTTTACAGTACCTTTCATCAGAGGATTTCAGAGTTTCACAAATATCTAATTACAGAAACTATTAAACTATGTGAAATCCTTGGTCCTGGGGGAGTACAGGCAGTACCATTATGCTTCAATAGAAAGCAGGGGTGGGTGGTGTTCAAAGTGGCAAAACAAAAGCGAATTTTTCACATGCAAGCCATGACCTGCTGCACTATCTCATTTTCATCCTGTGTTTTACTCCTCCCATTCTTTATATTAGCAGCCAGGTTTCAATGCCAAATGAGCTAAACAAAATGGGCTGCCACAAGCCTCCATTCACAACTACTGTCAGCTTAGGAAGGGATTTTGGGAGCTCATCAATCTCTTATTGATCTGTTTTCATTGTATTTGTATTTCTTTATTCTGTTAGGGTGTAGCAGGATTTAGCTAGGGTCAGGGGCCAAGGAGGCCAACAATGACAGTGTCCAGGGTACAGGAGCTCTGGGGTGATATGCCTCTGAAAAGTCCAGCCTGATCCAAATCCCAGAAAGTTGGTCTCTCAACCTTTCCAAGGACAGTGTGTCTGCTCTGTATTGTACTTAATTTGGGATTAGCAATGGGAGATCTAATCCATTTATTCTACTTAAATCCAGCTCTCTCCTGGTCTTGGTTAGTAAATATTCCACTGTTTTGAGAGACTGAGTTTTTACTAAAGGGATTTTTTGACTGAAAACGTGGTAGCACTGAGGCTCAAAGCCCAGGATGCCCATGCCCTTGACTTCCTCCTGTGCTCCAGATCTGCATGGGTGAATTCAGGTAAATCTGAGACCTCACTATTTGAATACATGGGATCCAAGGAGTTGCTCATCAAGACTAACTTTAAATGCGAGCTTAGCAGGCTGAACACTTTGATTTGCCTCTAAAATCAACAGTAACTTATTCCAGGTTTCCTGGTTGAAACTTGAATGGGGAAGAAGAAAGGATGTCTGCAAAGCACATTTATTTAGGAAAATGAACTGCTCACTGGTTGGGACCCTGTAATAACAAACCCAGGCTTAGTTTTTCCTCTGTCTGCAGTATCTGTGATACTTTTTTCAGCTTTCTCCCAACCCTCCCTGCTGTGCCCTCATGGTCTCTCCTTATGTGTAAGCAATAAAGTAAAATTTACAAGCATCCTGCTCTCTGAAATCCTGGCAAAGACACAGAGTCTTGGAAATTTCCCTTTCAGAGTGCACTAATCCTGGGAGAACAAGGTGGAGAGAAGTGCTGCTGTTTGTGTGCCATCCAAAACTAAGGATGAGCACTCGAATTGTAGCAGACCCCTGGATGCTTCACCTCCAGCAATGGCTCATATGGAAGCCCAGCTAAAAAGATTGTGTGAAAGGGAGAGGGCTTTTCTTTGCTTGAATTTTAAAGATCACTACCCATGTCTTCTGCATAAGCCCTCCCACCTGCTAGTGACATTTAGTGACACAACAACCTGCTTCCCAAAAGTTTGGGATAACAGCTCTGCAGCAGGGGGATGGTGACACAGAATATTTGCAGGTTTGGCATTCCCATATGGAATGTTTCCTTCTCCATATGTTTGCACAATGGGCTGCCAGCAAGTGAAACATCTGAAGTGTCTGAATGAAACAATAGGGTCACGTAGCTGGAAGTCCAAGCACAAACAGCTCTTCATTTGCCAGGCAGTTTACACGTATGTGTGTGTGGGTTTTTTAGCTTTTAAGAGTCCAAGTTTATTTCCCAGGAAGTGGCCCAGCAAATTTTGCATGGGATTGTCTCCTTTCTCCTGTTTCTTGTCCATTCAAAATGAAACAAAGCAGTTTTGGGCATCTAAGGTCCATATGGATTTCATTATTTAAATCTCCCTCATGTATTTGGGAGGTGATATGTATGAAGTTAATTTGGGAACATTAGTTTTACAGATTCCTATGGATATACATAACTTGTTCAGTGGACTTTTATACTGAACTCCACAAGAAACTTTTACTGCAGGATCATAGCTTTTGTTTTGTTATATATTCCATCTGGTTACCAAGCAGTAGAAAACAATCTGACCGTGTTTTCTACTCTTTAATTTGAGCAGCTTTAAACTGCTCAGTTTATAGAAAATGAAAACCAGATTGATCTTCTGGAAATTGCCTCATCACCCCTGTCAGTTCCCACCAACCCTATCGTTTACTGTTAATTTTTCTATGCTGTGCTGTGTACACTTTGTTAATGAGAACTTGCTCCAGTAGAGAATAGACCTATGTGACCTATTAAAGCCCTGAAGCAAATGGCCATGGCATCTTGAACTCTTCATTACACTGCCTTACTTTTATTTACCATGGTCCCATCATATTCAGGATTATTTGCCTGAGGAGACACTCTAAATGATGCCTTTGTTTCTCTTTCTAAGGCTTTACATTTTTTTGTATGTTTGAATGAGGGTATTTTCTGAAAAAGGAACCCAACAAACTAGAACATGGATGGCAGCTTTGTATAGATGAAGGATCTTATTTGATAGGGCATCTTGCATCTTTGTTGGAGAATCTCTATTTGTCTGCTGAGTGTCCAGTCACAAGAGTTAGCTTTGTTTTTTTCCCCCTGCAAGGATTAGTCTGAAAGGTCCATAAGAAAAGGCTGGGAATTCCAGCACTCCTTGGTGGATGTTGTGTTAGATATGTTGTGTGCTTCCTTGGGCATAAAAACTGATGAAAGGGGAAAGCTGATGCTCAGATTGCTCTCACAGGACAAATGGATCACATTTGTCAGCATGAGCATAGCACAATAAATTTATGAGACAGTTGTGAGATGTTTCTGCTTAAAATAGTTCTGCTTTATGGGTGTAATGGTTATAGTCCCCAAGGGAACACTGCCTAGTCAAGTGGATCTTTCCAAGCACTGGATTTGCATATCTTAAATAGATTTTTCAAATCATTTGATAGAAAAACAATCTGGCTTTTGTTCCTTTCAGAATGAAATGAGAAGAAGAAAATTAATATTGTAATGTGGGGCTGCAGTCAAGATAGAGAAGAGTTCAGAATAAAACCTGGCACTTAGTTTCTGGTAAAAGCACCTGGATGTAAATGGAATTAAAGAAAAAATGTCCTGTGCCTTGGCCTAGGTCTCTTCCAGAGGATCTCTATTTGTATTTCACACTCTACTAACATTTTATCCACTTCATAAGTGTGTCTGCACCTTGACATGCAGAACTATTGAGTAATCAGTGAATGCTAGGATTACTCCTGTAATGATAACTTCAATCTGGGAATCTGACAGGTAGCAAATGTACCCATGAGCTGCCAAGCCCAGAGAAAAACTATTCATCATAAGCATTTCTAGCTCCAAAAATACAGATCACAGATGTAACTTGCAAGAGATCTCGTAGGTGAATCCAGCTCCATCCTAATTAGAGAATCAGAAGGGGAGAACTAAAACTTCTGCCCATTTGTGATGTGGTGGAAAAGAACAAGAATTCTCTTCAGTGATCTGAGACTTCACCTCTGAGCCCTTATGTAGCTGAGCGAGCAATGAGCCTGCTGCAGCCCCACCTTTGCTGAGGGGGGGACATGTTCTTCCAGAGGGCTGTTAAGACCATCTCTAACCATTGCTCTGAATTTCCCTCTGTAGGAAACAACTCTGGCTACTGCCTGCAGAGGGAAATGAGCCAAATCAGCCAGCAAAGCCTTGCCCCCAGAGCTGGGTGTTCTTCATCTTATACAGGAATCTTGCATCAGGTACCCAAAAAGGTCTGTGGCTGCTGCAGAAAAATCTTCCCACTGCTCATAACTACGGTGTGGGTTGGCATCTGTGGCCTAATGAGGACGAGCTGGTTTTCCTGCTCACCAGAACCTCCCAAAAGCAGCAGAGCCCTCGGCTGCCTTTCCTCCGCGTGCTCCGAAGGCAAGCACGAAATGTCAATGTATGCTCAGACTGCATATACTGCTGATCATGCTATGGAAAGCTGGGCTGTTCCATGGCTGATTGTTCAGAAAACAGCCCCTGCTTGTGTCCCTGGGAACAAGCATTTTTTTGTTGTTTGGGAACAAGCATCTCTGGAGTTAAATGAGGAGGGCTGTTGTTCTGAGGGAGGCTGGAGTGCGTCGCTGTGCCTGGTGGTTGTCGGAGTGCCCCGTGTTTGTTTTTTTGTGATTTTCCTTTTCCCCACCTCCTGTTCTGAGGGAGGATCAAGGAGGAGGGATGGTGACCTCATGGTGCAGTTATGCAATCTGCCAGGGCCAGGTATCAAAACACGCTGCAGCTGTGGAGCTGGGACCTCGCTGTGGCTGGGGGCCCTGGCCTCCTGGCTCTAATGAGATCACTGACCTTCTCCTGCCACTTCTTCTGCAGCTGCTTTGATTCCCAGGGATTTGTTGTGGCCATGCCTGCCTAACGGTGTGGAAAGCTGCTGCAGGGAATGCTGCATCCACAGGCAGCCTCTGGGAGCTGGCCCTGGAGACCTAGAGCAGGTGAGGGTACCCTGAGCCCTGCCAGCCCCTTTCCATCCCAGCAGAGCTAATTTGTCTCCATCCAAGGGTATGCAAACATTCCCACCCTCCCAGATTATTCTTTCTTTCATAGGAAGTGAGGAGAAGGTTGCCTGTTCTCCAGTGAACTAAAGCAGTGCCTTCCCAGCAATCTTGTTGTGATGCTTGAGCTGCAGCAGAGTCACATATGGGAAGAATAAGAGAGAACAGCATGTCTGCAGTCTGAGGCATGTTTGGGCCTCCAAGTCCTCAAGTCTCGTTCAGACTTTGCATTCTTTGCTCTAATTGCTGAGCTGCATTCCTGCTTCCCTCCCCTACTCTTCTAGCAGTATTTTTGTTTTCCTTGTCTCCTGCAGTAAGAGCCTTTCACAGCCTCCTTCCCTTCCTACCTGCATATTCATTCTCTTCAAATGTCCTGCAAATTATTAAAAACAAGAGAAAACTTGGAGATAAATGTGAAAACAGGGCCCTATGGAGCTGTCTGATGTGTGCCAAGAAGGAACACAAGACAAGTCAGTTTCCTGAAAATGGGATTTGCAGAGTGGAAATGTCACATCCATAATCACTTTCATGTGGTGGAACTGCTGCTGCCCACCACTAAAATAACAGAGCATCTGTTAAAAAATGTGGGTTTGGTTTTGCTTAAATCCAGCAGGTTGCACTCACTTCAAGAAGTAATAGGTCCTCTTTTAAAAACATGAGTGTGACTGCTCTGGTACCATAAATGCATTAAAAGCAAATGCTGAGCCCAGCTTGAGTCCCACACTGAACCCCCTTCAGAGCTTTTTTGTGTGAATTGGCTCAGGGAGCAAGGAGAGCACACACGTGTGCACAAGGTGGGTTTGTGTTGGCACAGGGATATTGGGAGTGCAAGGGAGACCCCCCAGCAAGCAGGGTACTCTCATAATTGGTGGGAACTCTTTTGGAGATCAGTAATAATTGACATTTAAAAATAATTACAAATAAAGACAAGTAAGAAAAAAAAGGAGGCAGGGGAAGCTAATAACTAAGCAAAGTGTCAGCAAATTTTGTTGTGCTCTGTCCATCCCATGTCTGATCTACTTCTGCTCACTCTGCTACTTTCAATCATTCAGAGACACTGGAAGAGTTGCCCTAATGCTGGATGAGAGAATCTCCTTTTGCTGTTCCCTCATTCTGCAAACAGCAAAGGCGATTTGGCAGAGAGGGAAGTGGCCATTCCAAGGCATTTCTAGGAATTCTTGTACTGCCAGGTGGAAAAAAATAGGTTAGGCAATGTTCTACAGCTGTATCTAGTTCATTCTAATGGAAGAAAATATAAACCTTGCAAGCAAAGATGAGCTGAAAATGCAAAATTAAGTAGAGCACTAATTTCCCAAAGTCTCTGATTAACTTTGTCCTCTGCTTGGAAAAAGTTCTACCAGCTTTGATCTCTAGATCAGTCAGCTAGTGAAGGAAATGTGGTCACTTCTTAAACCAACAGACTGGAGTTCTCTGTCTTGCTCTTGGGATAGTCTTTCCTCAGATCCTGTATTTGACGAGCCTCCAAAAAGCTCAGACTTCCCTAGCTTGGAACTACTGTGAGAGGAGAACTTGGGGCTTTTGCTGGCAACCACAAGAATTGTATTTCTGGTAGCTTTGCAGGGAGTTCTAGCCATGTCAGCAAGTAAAGACTTGTCTATTTTATTTTTCCCTTGTAAGCTGGCATTATGGAATGACAACTTTCCCTTTTTCCTTCTCATTTTCTTTTTGAAACCCCAAGTTAGCATTTTCTCTCTGCTCTGGCTGAATGTTTGGGCCACTTCATATTTCATCCCAGGTGGCTGGCTCTGTTCAAATGTCCTCAGGAGCCCGAGTGATCTTTAACTGGGAATGAACTTCCTATGTTTGGGGGGGAGAAGGGGGATGTAGCTGGGATGCCATACCTCCCCCTGCATGTTTTGAGCAAAGATGTTGGTGTAGCCAGGGTTTTAAAGAGGTCCCTTGGGCAGAATAAATGTGAAGGAGCTGGTGAAGGAGCCTTGAGGCGTTTCCAGCTCTTTGAAAAAAAACACACGTGTGTGTGCATGTGTGCACATAAGATGTTTTTAATTTTGGAGGGGTGAGTGATCCCAAATAAAGCTTGCTGGATTTTCATCCCACTGATGCTATGTTGAGCTCAGAAGGCTAAATTTAATCATCCAGGCTGAACAATCTTGGATTCTAAGACTGCATCCATCCCTGTGCAGAAACTATTTGCTCACCCCTGTGGCTTCTGTTGAATCAGCTGTAGGCTGACAAGATAAGGCTACTGTGGATTGCCCATAGACTGTCCTGTTCTGGCCCTAGGCAGCTGCTGTGGATTTTGATTTTTAAATTAAGCAAAAAAAACTACCTGTGGAGGAGTTATTTCTTTTCTACTCTTAGAAGTGTTTAAATAGTGGGGCTATTTTACAGGAAGGACAAAAGATAAAATAACCCTCTGATTCAAATCATGGGATCACAAACAAGTAATCTCACTTCAGAATGATTTTTAAAAGGGCTTAAAGTCTTCATGAAAAGCTTCTATCCTCACCTTCACCAATCACTCCAGTATTAATTTTTTTCTTGTACAGTCTTCAAGCAAAGACCAGAAAGCCCCTTTACTTGGATAAGGAGTTAGTGCACATCTGTGCTTGAAAAGACTAATAAATGCAGCACTTCTTAAATGTTCAGTCAGTTTGAAATATAGCAGATTATTCCTACTCTTGTTTCTAAAAAGAAATGGAAGTGACATTTTTAAATCTGCCAGAAACTCGAAATACATGTGAGAAATGCACAGAAGTTGAGATGTGCATAAAGCATTAATGAGGGCAAAGTGGGTTATGAACTTTGCACATCCTTTCCTTGCAAGCCTGCAGCTGAGTGTCTCTATTAGGTGAGTGGCTTGGCCCCTGAGGATGTCGTGGAAATTCAGTGGCTCAGCAGTGTGTCTCCAGTTTCCTCCGCTGAGCTTTCACTCTGACTCTGGGTGCACACCACAAGAACTTGCTATTTCTTGGGTATTTTATAAAAGAAAACAAGCTACGTTGGACAAGTCCCAAGCCAGAGAATCTGAGCTCATGCTCACAGAGGAATATCAAACATCAAGACAGGATGTCCTCCTTCCCCTTCTTTGAAATAAATACACTTTAAAATAAACAATCTTTGGGATACAAGTGAGACTGTGTCCTCTAGGATGTTGCAACCAGCAGCTCCTCATAACCAGCATTAACATGAATGAAGAAAAAGAAGCAAAATCTAAGAACACAAATGGGCTGAGGATTTCCCTATCCAGGGCCTTGCCATCAGTTTGTTTCCACTTCTCTTCAGCAGGGCTTGTATCTCCACAAGCTGACCCACATGGCCATGCCACCTTCTCTTAGCAGCTACATGTCACAGCATCCTCCCACATTCCCCTGGGTTCCCAGCATCACCTCAGGCCAGCAGCACTTCTGTCCTGGGGGCAGGACACAGAAGCTTGAGAACCAAGCCATGCCTGCTGCCTGTGGTTCAGGCAGAGGCTGGTACCTGTCACTGAAGAGGCTGTGGGCCAGCTAGAGGCTGCCACAACTTGCCATTCATGGCTTTTTGCAAGATCCTTGCAGACTTTGAGCATGAGGTAGCTCTGAGCTGCTGCAAGAACTTGTCCTGTCCTGGCAAAGTGAGGAGCTTGCTTCTGAGTGTGCCTCTGGTCCAGCCTGGTGCCTTCTCTAGGAGTAATTGTGACTAAAGGGTGATAATTATATTAAGAAATAGAACTAACCCTGTAGAGAGTGGGATTCCCTTAGAACGTGTTGATTCCCTGACAATGTTCCTACAGGAAGAATGCAGAGGCTCCAGGCCTACATTTGTAGGTGTTGTGTGAGTGGAGAGCAGAGTGAAGAGTTATATTACTCAGATGATGATAACTAATCTTCCCAGTGCATATTCTTGGGTGGGCCTTATGGTAAAATCCCATCTGGCCAAAACAATAATTTTCTCCTTTTTATGCATGGGAATTCTGCTTTTCATTAGTGCCTCCTGCTTCTCAAGGGCTCTTTGATGTACAGAATCCACTTTGAAGCTTTGTGCTGCACCCCTGTATAATACAGCAAGGGCTTCTCTTCCTTTGGGAGCTGGTGCTCCTCAGGAAGCAGCCACTGGTGTCCGTGGTGAGATTCCTGAACAATGTCCTGCAGTCACTCCTGGCCACATCTGTCCCAACCCAGCGCAGCTTTATGGGTAAGAAAAACTCCCTACAACTGCATCCCACAAGGGTTTGCTGCAGATGTGCTCCTCAGAGGGCAGCAGAGCATTCTCAGCACCATCAGAGCACCACCTCCACCCTCACCTTGGAGGGACAAGCACAAGTCCTCCTTGTACTCCTCAGCCCTGTGTTGCCTCATAACTCCTTACACAAGTGTATCCTAAATAACTCAAAGCTGATGTCAGTATTAACTTCTCAGTCCAAACACCAGCACAGGAGGAGGTAAGTACATGACAATGGGGCATTTTTTTTAGTAATGGCACAAGATTTAAGCTTTTGAGTGGGCTGTGTAGTGTGGAAGGGGGAAATGCAACATCCTGGCATGTTCTGAAATAGCCAACCATTGTGTCTATGGCCAAGCAGCAGCAGCTGAGATTTGAGTTACTTCTAAACATACTAAATACAGTTACCCCAATTCTCTAATACAGAAAGCAGGTAGGATTTGTCTGACCATGATGGATTGGAAATTCAGTTCAACGCAACTGCTGGAAACATTTGGAACCTCTGGCCAGAGAGGAAAGTACTGAAAAGCAGATGAACAGGACTGGTGATCTGGTTCTTCCTGCTCATAATTCACCTAACTGGTGTGGGCATATATCAAGTGTTGTTTTTAAAAAGACAACAACCTATCATTTGCAAAGATTAAAAATGTGCCAATTTTTTTTTGCATGCATCTGTCAAAAGCCCACGAGTCTATAGCTTGCTACAGAAGGGAACATCTGTGTCTAATTGGCAAAACTCAGGGTTCATAATGGGTGATTCAAACGAACAAAACCATTTTGTCATTCATTCAGCTGGGGATTAAAAACTAATCATAAATCCTTCCCCCTCCCCTTCCCTCAGATCAGTCTTGCATTTCCTGTCCCTTGTGGGTTTTTTTTCCCCTGATCTCAGAGCAAGTCTTGAATCTTTTTGGTCTCACAAGCCATAATAAATGAACAATTCCCCCACTGCCACAACCTTCCAGCCATATTTCTGGAATTCACACATTGCACTTCCCCCTCTGCCCAGGTTTGGGGGTGCAGGGCAGCTCTTGGGGTTTTTGTTGTAGCCAGGTTGTGGCTCAAGAGGCACCTTGCATCTGAGGCTCCTTGGTCGTACACAGAATGTGCAAGATATTCCTCCTCAAACGATGACAGATGCGAGTGAAAGTGAAGGCAGCAAAGGGAGCTGATCCTGAGGGCGGGGGTGAGGGATTTGGGGGGGCTGCACTTCCCCATTCAGCTCTGGTGATGAATCCCACAGCACCCGCGGATCTGGTGGCTGCGCTCTCGGGGGTAACAAAGTCTCCTGGTAGTAGAGGAGGGGCTGTGAACGCCTCCCAGCGCCTTCTCAGAGTCTGAAGAAAGGCAACTGGATCAGTTCACATATTCCTCCAAACAAAATCTCAGCCCTCAATCACTGCTAATTTAAGGAGGCTTGAGCCGAGCTGTGATCCTCCCACATCCAGGAGTGACACCCTGCGAGAGCAGCTCTGCACATTCTGCCTCCCCAACCGGGCACGTATTTCAGTGCAGAGTTAGGTGGTGTTTACTGTTTCTTGCTATGCAAATATCTTGTTTAAAAGTGAGCTCAGAAGATCAGTGTGGAACAAAGGCAACGCTGCACTGCCGTATGCTGGGATGAAGGGAAGGAATACAAGAGAAGTAATAGAAAATCCCTCTATTCTTCTTCCAAGTGTAAGAGGCATCCTCCCCCCCCGAGGAAAGAGGAGCATATTCACTGGAAACCAGCAAGTTTTCAGAAAAATCCAAGTGGCAACAAATGTATCTATAATTCTGTATATGTATCTATAATTCTCATATGAATTCTCGAAATGGATCGAACTGTTAGGACCTATAGCCTCTTAAATGGACATCAAGTTTTTCTTGTCTCCCCTGGATTTTTACCATGAATTAACTAATCCAGACTGAACCCAAACATTTTACCTCCTGGAGAAAAGATCATCAAATTTCCGTTACTATATTTTAGTTTTACATGTGGGACTCTAAGGCATTAGACAGAGAATAAAATGTGTGTGGCAATGAATGTGGTTTCTTTTCCACTTGAGACTTCCAGCCATAATCCAGGCCAGGTACCTTAAATGAGCAGCCTGTAGTTTATTCCACTATAATTAACATAAGCTTTGATTTAGATGACACTTTTACAAGTCAAATATTGGATTCCAAGTTGAACACAGAACACAGTTTCCACCCACGTTACTGTTTTGGTCCTTTTCTGTGGTCATCCTGCATCTACCCTGAAATCCCCCAGAATATGAGCAGCACCTGCTGGAAAATAAAGATTGTGCCTTACAGAACAGGTCTGGCCTTTTGTTTCTATTTAGGAGCATTTAACATTTGGTATTGCATTTTTTTTTTCTTTCCACTTCAATATGAGCCAAGGGGAGTGACCAAGAGAAAAAAAATCTGGAGTATTTTGATCTTTGTGGCTTTATATGGACTTCATAAGCTTCGTTTGTTCTACTGCCAAGTTCCTTTGTGTTTAAATAGATAACAGACCAAGACAACTAATCATTTCCAATAAAAAAACCACACCAAACCCAAAGCATTCCTTTTCTTTTCCAATTAATGCTTGTAAACCCATGCTCCTAGACAGGGCTTGTGACCTAAGCACTTCTGTTTTGTTGGGTTTTTTTCTTTCCTTTTTCAAAAACAATTGCCTAAGGCACAGACTGGGCTCTGTGCTCTGCAAATTTATGAAAGAATCTTGGAAAAAAAAGGCTCTGAGAGTGGTTTTGGGAGAAGGTAGTTATAAATATGATGTGCAAAAGCAGCCTTATGCACCTTTAGAGAAGCACAGAATGGTGGTTAGTGCCACCATTTATGGGCTTCCTTCCTCCTTGGGGGCTGGAAGCTATTTGTGGAGAAGGAAGAAATAGCAGATTTACATGGAACTGTCACTGTGTTATGTAAAATGCATGTTGGTTGCTGGTTTACTGGTGAGAGCTGGTATCTGCTGTCACTATTTTGAGAGGCTTTGCTCTTGAAAAAGAGACAATTTGCCCAATCAAAAGCAGCTACATTTTATTGAAGTAAATAAGGCTGAATGTCCTTGAAACAGAAGATGAGTTGGTTGGATGAATCATGGGTGATCATCAATGCAAAGGCTCTTTTTTACATGAAAGTGTTTTTGTAATGAAAATAACACACTTTTAAATTCTGTGACACATTTTTCCATTAGCTTCTTAAGATTTTTCTCACACAACCAACTGTTTAGGGCAACATATTTGTGTGGTCAAAAAGTTGTGTGTTTGCCAACAGCACAAATTATCAGTAGTAGGAAGTGAGAATTATGTGAATTACTTATGTGGGTTATATTTCTCTTGGAGGTTGACCATCCCATGTACACTTCCATAATCTTTAAGAGTGCCTTCCCATATTAGATTGATGCTCCACAAAAGTAGGAGCTAAGACTTGCACAAGCTTAATGAATTTCCCTGTCTTGAGGGTGTCTTAAACCAGTCTCAGAAGGGAAAGAAAAGAGCCACAACTTCCATTGGTCTGGCAGGCTGCATCCTGGGTATAATCCATGGGAAGGTTTAAGATCTTTGCTTTGTTTCCCAGGTGTATTACTCCTGTGGTGCAGTGGTGGAATCAATGGAAAGGGGCCTGATTTTGTCACCAGGATTTCCAAACAACTACTACCCAGGGACACACTGCGTCTGGCAGTTCTTCGTGCCCAGGAGAACCCATCTCATCTTGGAAATATTTGACTTTGACATTTTTGAGAGCTCTAGTGAAGCTCCAACCGCCTGGGATGGCTTTTCAGCCCCTGCTACAACAGAAAATAAGGACGTGCCTTCTCTTGAGGAAAACCTGAGCTTTGCTGCCCACACCACAAAACCCTCTGTCCGAACCTCAGCATCAAAGGTGGCTCAGAATCTGAGCAGCACTGGGGACCAGTCAAAGCACCTCGCTGGTCACCTGGATGAACTTCCAGGAACCATCTCAAAAAAAGATGAAGCCAAACAAGCATCTGAAGAAAACCAGTGGAAGCAGATGAAGGAACCCAAAGCAATCACCAAGGCTCAGCCTGAGGAGCTGCCATTCCCCGTGGCTGGTATTGCCCCAATGCAGAGGCAAAATACCAGTGGCCTGGAAACAGGAGAGGATTTGGAAGGGAAGATGTTGCTTGCCCACCTAGCTGCTAATGAGAGAGATGAAGTCACAGTAGAGAGCTGGACCCTTCCCTCAACAGCATTGCCCATGGAAATCTCCTCCAGCCCTCAGTCAGCAGTGGATGTCTGTCCCCATGATGTGTTATATGTTTCTGATCTCATCACGTTTTCCTCTCGCTTCTGCGGCCCAAACTCCCCTGTAAACAAGACCATGGTCTTTGGTTCATCTCTGGAAATGGTTGAGGTTATCATGGAGCTGATCACCACCACGGGCCGGGGCCGGGGCTTTGCGATGCTGTTTGAGTACAGGAACATCACTGACCCTGACACTGTGGATGCTGTGAGGCACGAGAGGAAGGAGAACACGATGCTGCTGGCAATTGTAACAGGGATCCTTGTCTTTGCTCTTGCTTTGCTCTCTGCCCTCTGCATAGCTTGCAGGTAAGGTCATGCACACTTCATTTATTTTTGTGATGTTATCCATAAGGAAAAGACCAGAAAAGAGTTACATTTCCAGAAAAGAGTTACATTTCCTTTGCTCTGCTAACTCCTGCTGTCCTCCAAATGTGGTAAAGAGGAAGCCAATGCCACTCACTGCTCATACCTTAGGCTCCTCAGTTTTCTTTCCTGCTTCTACAGCTCCTGCACCTTAGATTGATTTTCTTTTTCCTGCAGAAATATCTGAACAGTCAGGACTTTCCTGGGCATTTTTTGTTTCAGTGGCAGTGGTGCCTTTGAACCTCAGCTTTTGGCTGATGGATAAAAACAGCACAGAAAGATCATCCTTCCCTGAGTCTCCTGAGCTGACAATCACTCCATCTTTTCACAGAGATCCCACAGTTTGGCTCTAACTAACAATCACTAGCACTCTGCAGAAGAATAAATAACAACCAAAGTATTACCACATAGAATTAAGCTTCTAAAATATTTCCCATTTGCAGCATATTTTATCTAAGAGACTGTGCAGAAATATTAAATCCAATGCATTCAGTGTGTTAAGAAGTCATCTGCACATCCCTTTGATGCTGGGGAGCAGCCCAGAGCCATGCTGCAGTACCTCTCATTGTTCCCAAATGCAATCCAAAATGATCCAGACAAATGAGCTGATGGTCAGGCTGGGCTGGAGATTTCCAGGTCCTGATGCTAACTAGTTAAATGGCTAAAACCAGACAGTTACACAAGCATGCCTCTCCAGTCAATTGCTTTTCTTTTCTATATTTCTTTTCTCTATATCTATCCAAGGAACACTTCTCCGCCCCCCAGCATATGTTTGCATTTTTCTAACTCCCTAGTGAAAACATTTTTGTAGAAACAGTGATTTATTTCTCTCCCTTCCAACAAATTCAAAACAGAGCCCATGCTCCCCAGGTTTTTGTCAAAATAAGCACCGTTTTTCAAATGTTTTGACTTCAATGAAAACATCAGGTAAACTGAAACAAACAGTGTCCCTTGCAGAGCTCCATTCTGGTGGCTGGGTATTGGCAGGAGCGTTCATTTCCCAGAGCCATCAAACAGCTGCTCTGGTTTCTCCCTTCCTGCATCCCCTGCCTCCTCCAATGTGCATCTGCAACTCTTCCTGCATCCCCTGCCTCCTCCAGTGAGCATCTGCAGCCATTCCTGCATCCCCTGCCCCATGCAGTGTGCATCCTCCAACCCTTCCTGCATCCCCTGCCCCATGCAGTGTTCATTCTCCAACCCTTCCTGCATCCCCTGCCTCCTCCAGTGTGCATCCTCCAACCCCTCCTGCATCCCCTGCCTCCTCCAGTGTGCATCTGCAACCCTTCCTGCATCCCCTGCCTCCTCCAGTGTGCATCTGCAACCCTTCCTGCATCCCCTGCCTCCTCCAGTGTGCATCCTCCAACCCCTCCTGCATCCCCTGCCTCCTCCAGTGTGCATCTGCAACCCTTCCTGCATCCCCTGCCTCCTCCAGTGTGCATCTGCAACCCTTCCTGCATCCCCTGCCTCCTCCAGTGTGCATCCTCCAACCCCTCCTGCATCCCCTGCCTCCTCCAGTGTGCATCTGCAACCCTTCCTGCATCCCCTGCCTCCTCCAGTGTGCATCTGCAACCCTTCCTGCATCCCCTGCCTCCTCCAGTGTGCATCCTCCAACCCCTCCTGCATCCCCTGCCTCCTCCAGTGTGCATCTGCAACCCTTCCTGCATCCCCTGCCTCCTCCAGTGTGCATCTGCAACCCTTCCTGCATCCCCTGCCTCCTCCAGTGTGCATCTGCAACCCTTCCTGCATCCCCTGCCTCCTCCAGTGTGCATCTGCAACCCTTCCTGCATCCCCTGCCTCCTCCAGTGTGCATCTTCCACCCCTCCTGCATCCCCTGCCCCATGCAGTGTGCATCTGAAACCATTCCTGCATCCCCTGCCTCATGCAGTGTGCATCTGCAACCCTTCCTGCATCCCCTGCCTCATGCAGGGCCACTGGGGCTGGTTTGACAGAGCACCTTGGTTTTCCTTGTCCTTATGGAGGCTGCATTTCAGCCCTGGCTGAATGAACATGAGATGCAGGCAGATCACTCTGGGCACCAGAGAACACGGGCACAGTGGTGAAGCTAAAACATCATCTCTGTTGCTGTATATATAGAAATTGCTGCTTTTAGGGTCTGAGCTTTTCGTAGCCGTAAGAGTTAAATTTGCATGTGCTACATCTAACTAACCTTTTTGTTTTTAAAGAGCTCACAGAACACTAATTTAGACCACAATTTTTTGCTAGCTCTAAAGGAAAAAGTCTGGTGGAAAATGTCTTCCAGATACCAAATTCTTTATTTTTATACCCTTGCCAATCTTCAAAAGAGACAGAAACAGGCTCCCTTTGCCATGGCAGCAGTCTGGGCTGATACACATGTTGAGTAGGCTGTTCTTGCTCCAATACCCCTATTTAATTTCACTGGAACCATCCATGAAGCAGAGTATTATTCAACCCAAAAAGTACACTGGCAATCTGAGGCTCCACTGGCTGAGTTCTCCTCTGTAAAGCCTGTTTAGAAAGTCAGGCCATGCTGCTCACATTCACACTTTGGCTTTTTGCTTGTCAGATGTTTACAAAATAATGTTCAGCTCTTGCTGACCAACAGAAAAACAAGTCCACAGGATTTCAGCCCCACACACCAATGCTTGTGTGTTCTGGTCACTGGGAATACATCCTAAGGCACAGGATTAAGCTTGCTTCTTTCAACACTGGCATTTATGCCTCTTCATTACTCTACAACTCTTTTTTTTTTTTTTTTTTTTTAAGAAGATATCTCTATCTCAGCCAGCTATTGACAGAATGTAAATAGAGACTACCCCTACTCCTTTAGCCTCTTCACAGGGTGTTTACTGTCCCAGCCTCCTGTACTCCCTGCATGCTCTTCCTGGGAAGCCTTGATTGCACCACTTCATTTTTTGTCAGACTTAGAGCATTTAAGTGAGACCAGGTGGAAATGATGACCTGTGCTGCACTGGAAGAATCTTTTCTCCCTCTTGGCTGTGGAAACTGCTTCAAGGGCATTGGTCTCTGGCCCCAGAACCACTGGCCCTGGTTGGAACTCGCCTTTCCCTCACAGCTGTGGGTTTTTAATGCAGCTCAGAATAAAACTGCTGAGGACATTCAGCTCTAAGCATTAAACTTCTTTTAGATTGAGCCCATCAAGCTCCATTTTATGCTTCTTGTCCTAAAAAGGGGCTTGAAATCAGGTGTCAAATGTGTATTAGCCACAGTCTGTCCTCACCGCAGAAAATGTCAGGGTCCCACGGGGTGGGCTGAGGGGGGAAATGGTGCAGCACACTCAGAACTGGGACCAGCCCCCGAGGCACAGGGACACTGTCCTGGCTGGACTGGGCACTGCAGAGGATGCCAAGAGGAACCTGGGAGCTCTTGGCCTTGTGATCTTGCCTTCCACTTTCTTTTCTCTTCATACTTTATTTATTCCTCTGGTACCAGGTTTAGCTGTTGATTTTTTTTTTTTCCATTTCTATCTGCTGCTCTTGCTCAGCTAAAAGTAGCAGTCTCTGCCTTGCCAGGAGTAGAAGTGGCCTGGGATGGGCTTGGCACCCACTGCCAGTCCAGTGCACCAAGTCATCAGCAGTATCTGCTCAGGCTCATTGCATTGAGCAGGGCAAAGCTCTCTGGGGAAACTCCAAGTCTCTGCCACACTGCAGCTTTTGTTTGCTACTTGGGGAGGGAATGAAAGCTTCAGTTGTTAGTTGGCCAATAATTCTAATTACTTTTGGCCATGAAGCCTGGCTGGAGTAATGGGGGATTTTTTATTTTCTTTCCCAAGCCCCAAGAACAACAGATACATCCACCTTATTTAATTTTAATCCCGTCCCGTGCAGTCAAACTTTTGCTGTGTGGTTGCAACCTATGAATTGCAGCTGCAATTTATGTCTGCCTAGCCTCCCAACCCTTGAGTGCACAGTGGCTCCATCAAGTCTTCAGTGCTGCCATCTCTCCCCACCCAAGCTGCCCTGCCCATCACTGCCTGCTGCCCATCCATCACCTGGGGGTGAGAATTTGCCTTTGCAACAACCTGGGTTGCATCCCATCAGTCAGTGCCTGATGCTCCCCCGTGTCTGCACTGTCCCCTGGAGAACCATTGGGCACAGACTACACTTGTTTCACATCCACCAGGGCCAGCCTTTCTTTGTGGTATCTCTAAGTCTTATTCATCCAGAAGTTTATAACACTAGTTGTTTCATCGTCTCAGTTTTAATAAAGGTGTGGAAAATGGCTAAGAACACACGACTCCCTTCAGCCAAGGGGCACATTCAACCCATCATCATCTGCCACAGCACTGCCTTTAAGTGAAACACTCATACAAATGAACAACATCTGATGCTCTCTGCTTGCTAAATATAAGCCAGTATGCAGAATTAGCTACGCAGATGAAATATTCTGTCTAGCAGGATGAGAAGGATGTCACTGGCCAGACTGAAGGATCTCAGTCCTGCTATTCAGTTACTGATGTGAAAGAGCAGCTGTCAGGGGGAGCCTGGTGGGACTTGGCAGAGGTCTGAGCTCTGTTCCTGCCTTTGCAGTGTGCATGGGTAGAAGACGACAGGTTCTTCTCTTCTTCAGCTGACTTTCTGCCACATGAGCATATAATTTTCTCCCCTTGTTTACAGGCCTTGCTGCCTTGAGTCTTGGCAAGTATTTTGGATGCTCATAACCTGCTGGGTTCCCCTCGCAGGATGAGCAGAGCCGAGAACTTTCCTGCTGTGGATCTTTAACTCACTCGAGGGCTTGTTGTTGTTGTTGCTGTCTCTCCTTTTCAGGCAGAGAACGTGCCCCAAAAGGAGCTCATCCAACGCATGCAGTGACCAGGAGGTTAGTGCTAATGGCTTCAGCAATTTCTGTTTCTCTCTTTCATATTGGCTGTTGCGCTGTTTGTCTGACGATGTTTACTGGGGCATGTTCTGAGTTGTAGAACAGGATCCAGAACTCCACTGTCGATATCAATGAGCTCCAGCTGGTGGTGCCAAGCCGGGAGAATGAAAACAACAACCACTCTGTGAGCCGGGAGCAGGCGGGTAAGCACAGGGCACGGGTGGGAGCGGGTCAGGGCACCCCGGAGCCCCGGGCCACTCCATCAGATCGTTTCTTGCCCACAGCCCTCGTCACTGTCCTGCCCATGCACAGCTGGAGAGCTGCTCCACAGCAGAGAGCCTTTGTTGTGGGGACTGTCCCTTGCTGCTCCCCCTCCCTGGTAGGGTAATTCCCCTGGCAAGGAGCTCGCACAAGCACAGCTCCAGCGCTGCCAACACAAGCTGTCACTGCACATGGCATTGCAGACACTGGGTTAGCAGAGCAAACGTTGGCTTCAGGCTGCTACAAACAACTTACACAGGTCCATAAATCATGGAACAGTTTCACCTGCCCCAGGCCTAACTTTGTCCAGAAAGGATGGGTTTTACAATGCTCAAATTGTCTTTGGCCAGCTCCAGCTCCCAGAGCTCACAGTTTCTGTGGGTCTGTGTGGATGGAGATGCTTTGGGTGACATTTACCTCACAGTGTGCTTCCAGGAAAATCATCCCAGCCAATCTGCAGAGAATGTCACTTGCTGCAATTTTGAGTCACAACACATAAACTGCCCCAGCAGCCCTTTTGGTTAGTGGAGGCCAGCAGGGAACAACTCTACGTTGTGTTGTACACACCATCAGTTTCTCAGAGAACCATCAGCCACTACACACTCAGCTCTCACAAGGGCACCTCCATAAAAACCTAATTCTGTGCTCCCAGCCACAACAACTTCCCATCTTCCTGATAAAGCTGTGGCCAGGGTTCTCCTTGCCTGGACCAGATGAAAGGCCCTGGGGACACATGCAGACACAGTCCCCCCCTCCATGGCAGTCCCTGGAGCATCAGGCTGCCTGTAGGAACAGCTTCAGTGGGGTTTAACCAAAAACTACAGCTCCCAAGATTAGCAGGTATGAGTAAATAAAATAAATAATGAGTTGGAACAAGTCTGCAGGTTTCTGATCTGCAGCACAACCTCCTGTGTTTAACACAAGGAATTTCAGTTCATGTCTGTTTTTATTAGAAAGCAGACCCAAGGGTGTTTCTCCTCTCCTCTTTTGTTTTGTTTTTAAAAGCTTGCAGTTTCAGGAGAGCAAACTGTTGACCTGAATTTTATTCTGGCTGGTGCAACAGCCAGCCAAAGCCTGTTCTAGATGTCTGGGGAGGGAGGGAGGAGAGTTTGTCATGAAGGAGTTGGAAACAGATGTTTTGGACTTTTGCAAGCAGTCTTTATTGATTTTCTTCCTTTCTCAGTCACTTCCTGCAGAGGCAGCACAGAACGGTCTCCCCAGGACACTGACCCAGATGTGCCCTCCTCCATCTCTGCAGTGACCACTGAGACTGGGAGTGATGAAGTGTTTATCATTTCTGCTGGACCTGGGACCAGTGGGCTGAGCTTTACCACCTACAGGATACAGGTACATTCCCCACACCTCGAGCAAGCTGCAGGATGTCCCTCTTGGACAGCACTTGTCATACCTGCCCATTTATGCCTAATGCCCACCAAACCAGGCAATTTTCCTACCCCTCAAGCTGAGCTGCCATCAAATGATGGGACTGTGATCCCTGTGAGCCAGTATCTTCCCAGCTTTGGGAAGAGCAAATGCAGAACCTCACCTCTGACAGCAAATAATGGAGATGTCTGCCAGCAGGCAGTAGCACCAACCTGCAGAAGTGTTAATTGGCAAAGCTGATGTTCCATTAAAATTACCACCTGTAGCAACTGAAAGACCTGGGAGTCAGACTTACTCCTGCCCACCACTCCAAGTGATCAGGAAGTTAACTCAGCTCCTCAGCTTGGCAGAAAGTGTCTCACCAAGCTGATGCGAAAATTAAAACATAGGCTCCAAAAAAAAAATCAAGTACTTAAAGTGAAAGCACCAAGGCACTCACAAATCCACAGACAAAAACCTGAATTGATTCTGCAGGTTCTCTCTTATTTTAGCTCTTTTCCCTGGACTCCTGGTCCTTTATTTGTTTAGGAATAGATGATGGCTCAGAAGCCTCAGGTCTGGCAGTCACCTCTCCAACCTCGAGTGAGTGCAGAGAGGGCACATTCATTACAAGTGTCTGCTAAAGCCTTCCCCAGGTCAATACTCTCTTCTCCAGTGCCCTCTCTCTTTTTCCCACAAGAGGATAAACAACCAGCACAAGGAACTCACATGCCCAGGACAGGCTGTGTAATACTTCTGTCACAGTTTACAAAACAAAAGCATTCTGTATCCCTGCACTTGATTAGGAAATTAGCCAGGAGGCCAGGCTGGTCAGGATTTTCCTACACTGGTGTAAGACACGTGCCGAGCTTTTCCTCCAGCTGGCCACCCTGATAAACAGAAAGAGGGAAGGAAGGGAAAACAGCTCTGGAGCCTTCCCTTGCCTGAACTTTTCCTTCTGTGGAGCAAGGCACTGGGAGTTGCAGCCAAACTGGGCACCCTTGAACAAACACCTGCACACCCTGGTCCTTTCCAGAGCAGAGAGCTTCACCTGGTGGCAGCCCCACACACATCCAGCTTCTAGGCAGGGGCGAAACCATTTTCCTGCCCCTTTTCCCCCACTTCAGTCAGAAGGAACAAATACACATAATCCTCCCCTTTCTATTCTGACATTGCTTCTGCAAGCAATCTTCAGAGGGCATTCATACATAAAAAAATCAAAGAGTGCTAAAACAGTGAAAGTAACCCAAAGAATTAAGTACCTTATTGATTCAGAAAGCATCTCCTCAGTGATGTCCATGCAGCACAAGCGAGGCAATACTCCCAACCAAATTCCTCAAGGAACAGCAAACCAGGCCTGGAAGCATGGCAGGGCTTTTGTAAAAGTCCTGGGCCTTTCCACACAGCTGAAGACCATCCTTTCCAGGGCTGTGGAAATTGAGCACAGCAGACTACAATTAATTAATTACAAACCTGCACTCAAACGGGTTCTCATCAGGCCACTGGATACTGAGGGTTCCTGGATGTTAGACGTGTTTACAGTTGAATTTTTAGATGTGTATTTTTAGGGTGTGAAATGCTGCTGGCCAGCCAGCCTGCAGGCCTCCCAGAGGATATGGTGTGTGGCTTTGTGGCCCAGCACTAGGCAGTGGGATGAGATATCTGCTGGAGCACAGCCCGTTCCTTGGCAGGAGCTGAGCAGTTATCCCCATGTGAAAACATGTGTGAAATCCTGAGCCTTCACAGCACAGTAAACAATGCCAGCACACTCACCTCACACAAAATGCTTGGCTAGAATTTGTCAGGTTTTAAGGATCTTTTATTAAAAACATTATCTTGATCTTTTCCCTGAGAAATTGTGTCTGGCTGCTTGGTCCTGTGCTGCCCTGCTGGGCCTGAGCCAGTGATTAACTGGTTTTTGCTCTGCAGCTCCTAAAACCTATTTGAAGACACCAGTCCTGTGTTATGAGGGAAGAGCTGGGAGAGCAAAAAGCCCCCTCTGTTTGTGACAGGTGTAAGGAAATGGAGGGTGGGATGGCTTTTGGGGAGATTCCAGGTGTCCTCCAGGAGAGTCATGGCTTTTCTAAACCCCCTTTGGTTCAAGGCATCCTTCACCCTTTGGCTAACTATGATCTCTGACTTCTGATCAGACACTGCAAGTTTCAGATGCAAAGGTTTGAGTAAGGAGTATGATCATGGAAGTTTAACAAACATTTATCACCAAAAGATTTTCAAAAGTCTAGAAAATACATTGCTCATCTTCCCAGTTACTTCCAGTGTATCCATCTCAAAACTAGTGGCTAAATTTTACATCAGTTTGGAATTATTTATAATAATATTAGAATAATAATCCTTAGACAGGCTGAAGGGGCTGCTGAGGAGAAGACAGCCAGCTTAAAAATTTATAAATAAAGATTGTCCCTTTAATAAAGTCTTAGACTAGGAGCTTAATATTGAAACAAACTTATCCAGAGCCTGATGCCTCTCCTGGCTTCCTACTGAGTTTCTTTTTCTGATCTAGTGCTAATTTCTTGCCTCTCTGCCCATCCATTTCCAATATGACACATTCACTAAATAGTTTCTTTGATTTGCAGAAACTGGGAGATTTGGTTTCTCAGAAATAACAAATTACATGTTTCTGGTTTCTCAGGATTTTTAAATCCAGGACACTGTGGGATTTATTTCAGACGCACTTTAAGGACTGTAAACTTTGGGAATGTGGATTTTGCATTCTTCTCATGACAACCATATTCGCACAGCTGAAAATTAAAAATATATATAGAGTTGTGTAACAGGAGGCTTAAATAACAGGTGAAGTATTAGTAAGAATGAAAGGAGATTCACAGGAATGTCAGGGTTTCTCTAACTTTTCTGGCTCCAAGCTCATATCAATATTAAGAGCAAAAATCGTGATTTCAAATGCAATATCAGAACTTATATGGAAGAGACATTTGTCTGTAGTTCATTCCCCTGTCTGATCAACTCTGCTCATACACAGGGCTGGTGACAGCAGTTTAATGTAGTCTCACCTTCTCATGATGCCAGTTTTACACCTCTTGTTCTACTTCTAAAGCATGTTGTCCACCTGAAGAGCAATTTTTCTGTGAAATGCAAATCTCCTTGGCTCCAATCCAGTTCTTGTGCTTCTTGTTCTATTCACCACAGACACTGAGAACAGATTATTTCCTTTCTCTTTATTTTTCATTCATTTTCTTCTCTTAATTCTTCTCATCTATAAAGAGCACCACTTATTTCAGTCTTTTCTCCCAAACTGTGCATTTTTGAGACTTCAGATTATCTTCTTGCTTGCCTCTGGATTTCTTTCAGCAGGCTCCATCCCCCTTAAGTGTTATTTCCCCAGACAGACACACCTAGAGTCTTCCAAGAGCCAAGCAGAGTGGAAGAATTCTGTTTTACACAGTAATGCTTATGACTCTGTTCTGTCAAATACTTCCAGTAAAATGAAGCTGTAGATATTTCATATATTTAGTGAGGATTGTAGGACTATTTCTTATGTAACTGCAATTTCCCTCTTCAGCTTTAAACCCGAAACTGGGGAAGCAACTTAAAACTTCCCTCCAGGGAAGCCAGTGAGCTTCAGGCAGCCTGAACACTGGAAGAACAGGGAGAAGTTGCATTCCTGTGTCCTCTGAGAACAGCTGAATCACCCAGTCTCTTGCACTAACAGCCTGTTTCCAAAGTGTTTTAAAAATGCTTTGATGGAAGATGCCTGGATATGACCTTCACTTACTCTTTTCAGGACAAAAACCTGAAAAGGAGTGTCACCAGCCCGGCCTCTGTGTCTGACTGGCTGAGCTCCCACCCCGTGGCTGCGGAGAAGGGGAATGTGCAGCTGGAGAATCCCTGTCCCAGGCAGCGCACGTGGAGCGCCCGCACTTTCCACGACTTCCTGGCTCCAATCCCACAGCTCCAGAAAAAATGGTGCAGCTGGAGCACCAACAGCCCCTTCACAAAGCTGGTTGACAGCAGTGTAAGTCTTGCAGGGAGGGGAGGGAGTTGGGGTCTCAGCTCCAGTATTTCCCACTGTTCACTGATCACACAATTTTCCCCTTGGCCAGTGCCTCACCTCTCTGTCCTGCAGTGCAAACACATCTCAGTGCATCCTCCTTGCTGTATGGGAAACTCTCTGGCCTAATTATATTGTAATTTAGCCAGGCTTTCCTAAAATATTAAGCAGCTGTATTTTCCAGCAGTTGGCACCTGGTTAAGAAATTATCCCCAGCCCAGAAGAACATTAAAAAATGCCTTCAGACAAGATTATCTCATTGAGTTCTGACATGTGCTTTTTTCCCCCTGGTTATGCCTTGAATTTATTATAATTGATGTACTATTATTGCACTGCAAGGAATCCGTAGGTGTGGCAGGGATATCTGGGTCTCACTGACTGCAGTCATCAAACCAACAGCTTGTTACAAAGCTAATAAAGGATGTTTCTTCCTTTTTAAGGTAATAACATAATTTTTTGCTAAAGAATGCATCTTACCTCTAAAATAACCAGGAATTTTAACTTTTAGTTCCCTTGTGATCAAAGTTTTGAGAGAGAGCTGCTTTTCTTGGCATGTTTACTAATTTTTTATTATTTTGTACAGGGTTTTTCTACAGCTGCAAGATCCCAAGGTGTGCCAACCAGAAAGGTAATCTCAGCCACTGAGATAGAGGGAGCATCAGAGACTGTTTACTCTGATTCATCTGCCAGTAATGCCTCATATCCCCTCACTCTGTCTGCACAGAGGCAGCGCAAGTTAACCTCCTGCAATTTGAAGAAATCCAGATTTGGGAACCCTTATTTTGGATTTTTAGCCAGTTCCCCTGACAGCAAACATGTGAGGTCCTTGGATCCCTCAAGACATCTAGGGGCAGCATCTCCAGTTAACAGCCAGAGCCCCAAAAATCTTCTAGAGAGCTCCAACCCACTGAAAATCAACTTGGTCAACGGTTCAAAAACAAAGGAGCTTATGGTAGAAACAGATAAAAACAAACCAGTTTTTGTTATTTCTGAAGAAGGGGATGATCAGCAGCCTCTGGTCCTGGCAGAACACCTTAGTCAGTGTGGAGATCACCTGTCAGAGCAAAATGCTGTGTATGCTCCAGCCATGCCAGAGAAACAGCCAGTGGCTCTGACTGCAGAGGGGAACAGCTCTGCCACCTTCACATCGAGTCTTCCCCTCTGGGCAAAATCCCCCAATTCATACAAAGGTCACGGGAAGGGCCCCAGCTCCTCCAGGGACCAGCAGAGCTCAGCAGGTGGAGATGCCAACACTGCTGAGACCTCACAGAACTGCGACATCCCCGCTGCTCCCACGCTGTGCCAAGCTTCAGTCCAGTGATGTCCTCGGAAAGATTGAAACATCAGTTCCCAAAGCCAGAGGGAACAGGGACATGAGCAGAGCAGAAGCTGTGCCAGGCAGTTGAGTGTGGCAGTCACATGTGGCAGTTTTGTTGAGAGCAGTCTTTGCTCCCCACACGTTGGGACTGAGATTACAAGGATACAAACCACAGCACAGCACAAATGCCATCTCCCCTCATGCTCACTAACCTCATCTCTCTTCTCCTGCATGAGATTTGGATGTAGTTTGTACAAGAAAGCATCATCTAAAAAGGTACTTCAGACTGCAGAAGCCCTTTTCTGGGATGGGAGTGAAAGTCACCTGGGGCAGTCACAGCGTGGTTTATATCTGAAATGTAAATCAGTCCCCTGCCCCTGTGGTATCACAACTTTCTGTTGGGAGCTCTGAGTTAACTTCTGCTTATAGCTCTGCCTGTACAATCCAAGCCTTGCCAAGCTAAGGGTAAGAATTCAATCATGCATGTTTGCATACAGTTTTGTAAACTTCATTTTAAGTATTTCATAACTTCTGCAGTCTAGCACAAAGCTTACCAAGCATTAGCAACTCTAATATTAAAGAGCAGGATTATCTCATCTCCTAACTCTTTAGAGAAGTGTACAGACAAGCTGAGCAACCCAATACCAGATGCTTGTTCTATTAAAGTCTGATGTAGCTTTATCTTTGTTAGGACTACATAGGCTTAGAACACCTCAGTCCATTACATTAAATGACTCCTCATGGCAACAGGAGCATGTGTACAAAAACACTGAAATACCAGGAATAGTCTTCAGCATCCAACACTTGGATATTTGCAGCTGCTCTGATCCTATATCCACCAGCTATTTATTGCTGGTAACGCACATTAACTAGAGAACCATTCCCCTTCCTTTAGCAGGCAAGACTTGAAAGACAAAATTAAGGTGGGGCAAACTTTGAGTGCTCACTTTCTTTAGAAATTAACCCTACCCTGGCTGTGCCTCCCTAAGTACAAATCCAGGGCATTCAATGGAACACTGAACCAAAGGGAAGCCTGCTAGTCCTATTGCCTTTAACAACCCCATCAGTATTTTAATTGCCTCCTGGTGGTATTTTCCTATCTTTGCAAGGGACTCCTGCTTATTTGTCCCACAATTCAGAATTGTTTTTCTTTCTTAAATGAAAAAATTCCCTCGGAAGCTGCATTTTGCAGCTGAGACAGCACATTGTTTTAAAGCAATAGTATGTCATAAAACAGGTGTCAGACAGAAATCATCTGCACAAGTCTTCCCCTGTATCAGCTGCAGTGTGCATCCAGTTATCTTAATCCTTCTCTGTGAAGGCATTTAAGCCTGATTCCTGAAATATTTAGCTGAATTATTTATGATTTCACCTGCTATTACAGCTTCCATTTGCCACCTATTAATGTCTGAGATATGCAACACAAGACTATAGGTTTTGCCTTATATTTTTTCTGTGTGTTTACATGTCTACCTAGACATAGAAGCCGTGCAGCTGGTAGCAGTGGAAGCAAAAACACATTTGCCCTTTAGCAGTTGACTCAATAATGAACAGCAAACAAGTCTCTCTCTGCATTTATTATTTCCAGACTGTGTTGAGTAGTTTTGAAGTGCCAAAGTCTGGCTCCATGTTGGTTGGTTCTTTTTTGGTGGGTATTTCTTTTGTTGTTGTTGTTGTTTTAAATTAAAGCATACTTGATTCAAAGGGAAGAGTTAATATATTTATGATTTTAAAGGTATTTAGAAGTCTTCAGTACTCTAACAATAACTTCCACTGCATTAAATTCATATACATCCTAATTCAATGTTCTGTTACTTATTACATTTCTAAAGGTCGAAATACTAAAATATACTTTTGAAAAGTACTTGTGTTCAATTATTGACAATAGTTACATTTGAAGGGCTGGAAAAAGTGGCTTTTTCAATAAAAGCATGTTTAACTACTCATTCTATGGTGTAACAACACTTGATTTGTTTTACTGAAAGCCTGAGTCGTGCCTCAGAGCACCAGGACAGCATGTGGGGCACCCCAGGGGTGGTAGAAGAGCAGAAAAGCCAACACTCCATTTTTAGATCATTCCCAATTTCCCCAAGACTGAGGATGAGGTGGTTGTTTACACCAACCTCCTCCAGTACCTGTTGTGTAACCAAAGAAGAGACTTTGCTAGCCAGGTTTGTCTAACTGCTGCCAGAGGAGGTTTCTGTGGGAGTTTGTGTTTCCCTTCAGCTCCTGCTGCCTGAACACCTTTCCCATCCCTGCCTGCTGCAGCAGCCTGTGGGCAACGCTTCAGGGAACTGCCCCAGACAGCCTGGCTGCAGCACAGACTGTATACATACATCCATATATATATATACATACACACACACGTGGTGAGAGGGGCCCTGCTCCTGGTGAACGTGCAATATTGAACAGTGCTGCTTATTCTCAGAACAGAGGTGCCTGATTTACCAGCTGTTTAAAGGTGATGCTTTCTGGCACTACAAGATACTGCAGCCCCCTGCCTGCAGGTACCCCAGTTCCTGACCTGCCTTTTGAAGGTTTTTTTTCCTTTTGGATTTATTTCTTCTTTAGGCAAATCACTAAAATTAGCTGCTAACAAGGTATTTGTGTTTTATTTTGTACCTTCAAAGAATGTGTAAAATATTTTCTTCCTCTTACAGCTAAAGCAATTGTTTTGAAGCTCTCATCTTTCCCTTTTTTATTTCCCCCAGGAACACAAACAGCTTCTACCCAAACTCTTCCAAAAAGTCACAGTGCAGAGTTAAGAAATTCTAAAAGCTCTGGGTGGAATAAAGAGCTTTAATACTCTCAGCTGTAAATATTGACTAGGATTAGTTTTTAAATAGTATTACTTATGGCATTTATTTTGTTCCTAACAGCTACTATTACTTTGGAGAGCTATGCTGCCACTTTTAATGACAAGAAACCTCATCCCTGGGCTTGGATTCAGTTTTTCCCTTGTGCAGTGCAGGGTTTGCTGCATGATTCTGTGTTTTGTAACCAAGCAGCAAATGGGATAAGCACCTCACTCACTCACTGTGATTTGGAATGATTTTTCCCCCTCTTCAATTGTTTGGGGGAAAAATGTCAAAAACCCATTATGGAGCTAGCAAAGGGAAGTATTCAACAAAACTGAGTAATATTCACCTTTTTTCTTTTTAAATTGAATTATTCTGGAATATACTAGTCAAATCCTCTAGTCAATCTTAGGTGGACTAAATAAAATATGTGGGCATTCCCTATTTTTTCAGTGTACAAACAGAGCTTCAAAATAAAAGCTTGAAGCTATACAAGCTGACAAGAATCTGCTGTGCTGAGGTTCTTACTCAGGAACTTAAATTGGTCTGGAGTGGAGGCTCAAAGGGAAAACAACAGATTTCATATCCAGGTAATGCATCCTAACTTGGAAGATTCAGAATGGCATTTAGCAAGAAAAACCCACTCATAACTTAGTAACAAAACATGAACTGAGGTTTTCTTTCAGAACTCTAACTTTTTGTTAAGAGCAGTTGGTTACAAAGCTTTCTACTCAGAACTGTTTTGTTGGGTTTTTTCCCTCAGGAGGGCGGCACAGGAGCCCTCACAAAACACATTTGACTCAAACAGTCCAGTCAGTAGATTTAATTCTAAACAATTAAAGATTAATTTGGATTGCAAGGGAAAAGAAAAGCTAAGTCCTAAGCCAACACTTACCTAATGAAAGCAAGTGAAACTCAGCAGCACTGAAAAGAATACTCAACAGAGACTAAATACAGCTTCAACATATATTCATGGTCTGTCTAGAAATGTCTTTGATGTTAAACCTCATATGGCACACTTAGCATTTTTTATAATTCATTTCCTATGGAAACTAATGAGCTTAAGGGTGAAATTACCTCATTGAAAGTCAAAATGGAAGTGTGAAGAAAAGAAGGATGACCTGGAAAGCAGATTTAGAAACAATCTTTGCATATTAAGCATTGCTGTGGGAAATAGTATAATTAGTTTTCTTCAGAACTTATTCCTTGGAATTGTGTAAGTGGTATTTCAGCTCCTAAACATCATGCAGAAAGAATGTTAGATAAAATAGGTGGAAAAAATGCAAAATCCTCACATGTTCTTCTTCAAATCAAGATGTCTTTTTCTTAACTTTCAGTGACTGTTGACTTATTTTCAAGAGGGCAGACCATAAAAAATAAGGCTCCTTTCCAGCAGACTTCTAAGGGGCCATAAGAAACCAGATTTGCAGAACATAATTTGGAATAAACATTCACTTCCCAAATTCCTAACTCCTTTTACTTGAATCAACTTATTTCCCTAAGCTCTTGCTGCAGGCTAAGCCATCTGCCCTACACAGTTCTACTGAAGACTAGAAATTGATACCAAATGCATGTATTTTGTTTGCTGAAAGAAAGAGCTAATGTTTAACCCTGGACTGTCAAATACCAAGGTCTTCCTGTTAAATACAATGAAAACAGTTTCAGAGTTTAAGCAGAAATTATCCTGTGGAGTTCAAGTACCTGAGCCACTCTGAGGGCTCCAGGAGCTGCCATACATTTGTTCTCAGTCACACCAACATTTCTCTTTCTTCTTTATGGAAGAGCTTTGGCTCTGCTAGACTTGATCTCTCAATAGTGCATAAATCCCAAATCAGCAGCTTCCTCAAACTAAATTAGTTACAAGTCATTTGTTGACATAATGGAGTAGAAAACATTTAAACCCACCACTGCAAGAGCAGGACCAGCCAAAATCACCAGTTTTAAAGGCTATCAGCTCATCTTTCTGGTGCACAGAGCAACACAGTGTCTTCACTTTTACAATACTTAACCTGAGCTTGAGTTTCACTTAAATTTAGTCTGTTTCACTTAAATTTAGCTACAACAGTAAAGGGCATCCAGCTTCAAGTATGGGAATGGCAGCAGCACAAAAATCCTGGGATGCTAAACTGCAACTTGAAGCATAACAACTCTGCCATCAGTCTTCCACCTCAGATACAACACGGTGCAGGCAAGTCCTTCTTACTCAGCAAGGCTAAAGTTCTGTTCAGAAAAAGTTGTATTAACAGTAGTCATTTGAAACCTTTTAAATTGTAGTGAAGATGAACACAGTATTACAGTAATTTCATCTAGGCTGCTATTAAATCAGTTGGTAAAATACTTGTCACTTTGGTGTTAATGGGGTTACAAGAAACTAAAATAGCAACTAATTTTTAAAAAGTAGCAAACTTTCATTTGTTAGCATCTTAAAGCTCTCTATTTAATAGTGTTTTGCTTGTATCATTTATTATACATCCTATAGAGATACTGATGATCCTTTGCAGTATCATCTAACACTTTTAAGGAAGATTGAGAATGACACAAAAACTCATGTCATTTTCAGATACTACAAGTTCAGGGATGGTATTTGCTTGTAAAATCTCAACATTCAAATAACTGACAGCTTGACCGAGTATTAGCAAGTGTTGCATACATTAATTTCTGTGGTGAGAGTATATACCACAGAAGAAACAAACAGACAACTTCAGCAGCTTTTTTTTTTTTCTCCTTTTAATTAATAACTTCTTAGTTCAGGAAAAAAATAAACCACAAAAGAGAACTGGAAGAACTACTCTCCACCTTCTTTATAAAAGAACTTTTCTCAAAGAGAGACTATATACCTTGTTCACCACTATGTCAAATCCTATCATAATCACCTCAGTTTCCACATCTATTCTACCACATTTCATGCTCAGCTTTCAAATATCTCTTATAAAGGAGGTGGGGATGTGCTTTAGACAGGTTAAAAATATGCTGCACCTTTACAGTTTTAAACAATTACACCAAGCATAGTTCATACATTTATCACATTAACTATCACCTGGTAACCATACATTTAAAAAGGTCTAATGTAGAGTATGTAATACCCATGACAGATACTCTTACTTACTTAAGAGCATATAAAGATCAGGATTTATTCACCCTCCCCATCTGCAACTCAATTTCTGATCTCTTCCTGGTACAAATGACAGAAAAAGTCCCTTCATTCCATTGCACTACTGCAACCCTATATGCATAGAAAGGCAGATGAATTACCTGTTACAGGGAAGAGGGACTTATAAAAAGAATTTGAAGAACATCTACTGCACAGGTACTTTAGATGTTAATGACATTGAGTTCTGCTGTTTGGGATTTTTTCCCCCATTATTTTTTGTTTATGGTCACACAATACACCCCTACACAAACATAACTTGAGTAAGTTCAAGTTACTCCTGACCAACAGAACAACTTCAGCACAAGAGGCTTGAACACCAGCACAGTGATAAGGCTGTGCTGAAAGCCCATCTGGGGTGTGGGAGTGGTGAATGAGAATGTAAAGCACATTTCTGCATATAATGTGCAAAGGCTTGATCTCCACAACTGCACTCAATTTGCTACATGCACAGCCAGAGATGAAAATGAGATCAAAACCAGCTGGGAATGGTTGTCCTGAGAAGATACAATAATCATTAAAAAATCTAAACATAAAATACAAATACAGAAGCAACAGAACATTGTTAATAACACTAAAAGACAGAAACACACTGTTGGTGTTAAAAGAAGTTTCAAGTAATATTCCAGATCCAATTTCAATCCTACTCACAGGAGAAAATGCCCAGAGGTTAGGAAGAGAAGTCCACACCAAAGTGTATTTTTAATAGCATAAGGGCATGGTCAACAGACCCATCCTTGCGACAGCTATTTTCAAAAATAAAAAAATCTAAACAGAAAGACATCATTCTAATTAGCATTCATATTAAGATGTGCATTACTGGAAATAGTTGTTGAATTCACTGCAACCAGTAGACACGATGTGCTGCATCCTTTGTGCTCCATTATATCACAAGATACTGTGTGTACACTTTTTAACATCCAAGTGTAAATCCTGCTCATAAAATAAGGCATACTTAAAAACAACATGGTCTCTACAGAGGTAACTTTGTATGCTTTCTTCTCATTCTGCTTCACTCTTCTAGGTATGATGAAAACAAAATTGGTCCCAGTTGAGGTTTGTCAACATTAGCAACCAGATCATGATGAAACGGATTAGATCACATCAATTTGTAGGGAAGGGGAAAAGTTGGGATACCTTTATTTTTAATGACACTTGGGACATCTCCTGAATGAGCTCTGCAGAAGGCATGAAAATAAAATCTGCATTTCCTAAGTCAGTGACACCAGTGTGCCCCTTCATGATCCCTATCTCTATCCCTATCCAGAAATGCCTCCATATTGCTACAATTTGTCCAAACTCACTTATTTTCTGTAAGATTGTTCCTTCCAGTAAAGCTGCTATATTCTGTTTTAAGTTTATAGTTTTTTCTACGTTTTCACCAGTGTATGCATGCTAGAGAACAGCTGCATTGCAGAGGTACATATTTAGCACATGGTATCAAACCAAAAAAGAAATACAAAAAAATGAACCAGTGTGTCCTACTGGCTGCTCTATGTCAAAAGCACTGTTTGGTCTTCTGATATAAAACACTACAGAATTAATATTAGCAGAAATCTGCTCTGCTTCAAGTATTACCCCAACTTTAAATGCGATCTTCAAATTTTTGTGCAATTCATTTTGTAATTTCACGTGAATAAAAACATCAACATGTCTAAACTAAGAAAGGAAACTGTACTACCTCCACTGTAACACCACATCTATGGTAGAAGCTTTAAGTTGAAACAGCTGTTTATTGGATGGATTTTTTTAAAAAGCAGTATTAATGTGGTTTCTAGCCCAAATGCAATGGGTAGCAACAAAGTATTGGACTACCACAAAATGCAGTTACAAATATACACTGACAATTTCCTTCTTAAATATTAATGGCTCTTGAAATACCCATCAGATACTTTTACAAAACTTCTCTATTTTAAGTCTAACGATTTTTCTTAGTTTCTTCACAAGTAGTGCAAATACACTCCTTATTCTTAGGTCATCCCAAGATATGGCTGGTTTCTGTGAGTGTGATTTGTTTGTGTTCTTCACTGAAGTGACACAGGGACACTGTAGTCATGAGCATGGAATGCAATGCTTGCTGGACTACCTTGGAAACAAAAAATCTACCTTATTCATGTACAGCTGTAAAATTCTACAAATAAAAAATTTTACATCAGGTTACCTGATGCAAAAGTTAATGATTCCCTGCTAAGGGGGATCTGAGCAGATCCCCTGAAACCTTAAACTGTATAAGCAGTGTAACAGGTTTTTGTCCCCTCTCTACAGACTACAAGTTTTCAGTTCTTGAATCGTGTTTGCTCACAAATGTGATTGAATTTCCTAGAATAAAGAAAAACATAAAAGAGTATTAAAATATAACACAGTTCTCAGGAGTCAGGCAACAAAAGCAAGTCAGGATCTTTTACAGGGTATTTTAAATGTTAAATAGTCTAAAGGAGGCCATTTACACACTAAAATCTCTTCTTCAGAACCTGTTTAGACCATACTTTTACTGCCTTTTTACATGTAACAGGATTTTCAACATCTCTCCTGTCTAACCCTCATTAGTTTTATTATGCACACAGAGAACCTGTTATTAAAAAGCATTCCTCTATATTTCTGCATACTTCAAACCCAGAAGGCAATTAAAACAGGAATCGGTGAATTAATTTTCCTCTGCAAGATATTAGTAACTTTTAGTAGACAGCATTACACAAGTCATTAAGAACTAGAATTAACCAGGCTAATTATACATTTCAACATAAATACATTCTCTCAGTGGCTTAGAATCTTCTGGAAAGAAAAAGCTTTTCTCAGTCTGCGTTATGTAAGTTTTTTGGGAATGGCAAACCTGTCTCCATGGATTAAACAGATACCATAATTTAGTACCAATAACTTCTTCCCACTTCTCTAAAACATTTCACTGTTCACTCCTTATTCTTCTCTTGCTTGGCCCATGTGGCCCCTGACACACAACTGGAACAGAAGCTGGGGTGCTGAGTGTGTCACTACATGTGGAGGAAATGGTGCAAAGGAGGCCCTGAACCTCCCCCCAGCTGGATTAGATCAAAGATCAGAAAAACCTTGCTCACATAATCTAACTACTTAGCAGAACAATTTAGCTCAATTAAAAGAAAAATTAAAATTATCTGGATATAAAGGAGCAGTATGACAGGATTGTCTGCTTTTATGGATTTTAGGAACTAAGAGTAGCAGTCAGTAAAGTTCTAGGAAGGACTAATGCTTGGGAGGAAAAAAAAGAAAAAAAAAGAAAGGAGAAGGAAAAAAAAGGAAAAACCCAAATCATTTTCTATTCTAGATGAAATTATCCACAACATGAACGAAGATGACTGGTGAGTACTTTGATATTGAATTAACGCTAACATTTCAAAACAAAATCTCCTCTGGGAACAGAGTCCTATAATGTGAAGTTACAGATAGCAGTGGTACTTCAAATTACATCTGCAACTTAAATCCAAAATTATTTTTGAAAGCTATTTGGTAAAACCCTTGAATTTGTAAGAGACTGCAGATGAATATTTTACAAGTCTGTCTTATGATCTGCTTGCCTGAGCTGCACAGACTGGTTATTTTCAACCCACAGTACCTGAAATATTAAAGGAATTATGCTAAGCATGTATGTACATTGCAATATTAGAAAGATACTGCAGAATCTACTATTCATTAAGGAAATTTCTCAATAAGGGGTAAGAGCTCCTCTATCTTAAATTACACTGAGAATTTAGAGAATTATTCATAAGGCAAAAAGGATTTTTCAACCCTCCGTGAAACCAGTTAGCTCTTAGGGAGAAAATTTTTGTTTTGTTTTATGAGTCTTTAGTATTTGTCTTACTATATGTGCATCTTCTCATAAGAAGAAAACCGCATTGGTCATCAGAGGCCTTGATATTTTTATTCAAGAAGCTTGATTTACTTTGGAAAGACATTTCTCATAAATGACCAGATACCAGGAGTCCAAGGCTGGTATAAAACTCTTGGCAAGTAGAGGCTTAATCTCTTTTCAGACTCAATATTTCATTTTTGAGGCATGCCAGATTCCTTGGGTCAGAGATGTAAGACCTAGAAACTCCTCAGGAACCTGCTGTGGCTTATGTTACATGCTCCAAGCTGCTCCTGTTGCTAATTATTCCCACCAACTGATCCCTTCAATGGGAGCTGCACTTCACTAGAAGAATCCTTCCACCCCAGTGGGTGGAAAAACGGGCTCAAGAACTGTCAGCCATGGGTTCCATCAGCTTACAAGTGCTGGCAATGTCCCTGACACGCACAGAGGGCTCACTTCAAAGTCGTGTTAAAAATAAAAATGACCAGAAAAATCCCCAATGCTCACCCAATCCTGCTTTATGCTGCACTTCAAAGGCTGCCTTTTAGATTGTTGTTGGCTTGGTTTGTTTAAGGAACACAGAGCAAAACCACCTTCTCAAGTGAACAACTTACATGGCATGATGTGCTTTGACCTGAGTTCGACAGTTGCGTCCCCAGTAGCAGTCAGGACGTGACGTGACAGTCACTGCAAGAGCAAAGGAAATGCTGCAATTATTACAAAAGTCATTAAAGGTGACCCAGATTATTAAACCACTGCTAAGGGTGGTACATCAGAAACAAGACATGACTGACAAGAAACAGCTGTAGAACTACATCATTTCTTCTTTCTGGAAACAAAGCCAACACTCTGTGAAGGATAAAAAATTAGTTTTTAATGTTAAGTCAATGCAGACTTATGATGAAAGTATTTGGTTCTCAGTGCTGTCAACTGAAGTTTTACCATTTAGTTTAATAGAGATGGACTTGATTAGACACTCAGCATTTGTCTAGATGTATTTCCATACAAAAGAAAAAATATTACTTTGGGTAGAGTTTGCTGCTTTTCCCCACCTTCACATATATTACAACTCAGCTGACCAGCAGCTGAACTGAAGAGCAATGCTAAAGGCAAACCAGGTACACAATTTTTGCTCATTATGCACAGCAGCACATGCAGAGTTCTCAAAAGCTTAAGACTAGGAAGCTGTTGCTAACAGCAAGAACTAAATTGACAGAAGTAGTATTTAAAAGCAAACTGTTGGAACAGCTTCTGTTCCTAACAAATTTAGGTCTGAAGGAGGCACAGTTGCTTGCATGCTATTTTATACTAAAATTGTAAATGCAAAGATTTAGAATCAGTTTGTGAAAGCATTCTTGCTCCTAGTTGAGAGCTGGTAAAATGTTAAATTGTTCAGAAGATGCATAATTTTACATATTTAAATGGAAAAATAAATTTAATTACAGGAAATGGTTCCTGTTGACTATATACCGATTTTACTGAATTCCTCTTTTCACTCTGCAGCTATACTTATTCCACAGATGAGAAATGATACTGAAAGAAAAGGCACCATTAGGGAGTCTGAAAATAACTATACACAAGCTTAGCAGCTGACAAGAGAAGCAAGACATTAGCCCTGCAACAAGATTTGCACTGGGCTACATCAAAGTGCCAAAAGAACAGAGATACAAAGATAAAACTGATGTTAACTAATTCTTTAGATTACTTTTCCCCTCTTTACTGTGCAAAACAATCCCCACCTGGCAATTCAGCAACAGGAATATTCTGCCTGTACTGGTAGGCGAGTTCTCGAAAGCTGCGAAGGCCACAACAGTAGCAAAGCACTGTGTTCCCAGTAATTCTGTAATCTGGGGAGAAAAACCAGTTTGTAAAAATGTAAGGCTTAATAAATCAGATTTAACTAAAGAGCCACGACTGCACTGGTTCTGTACACAGAACTCCAAACTTATTGATAACATTGCTGAGTTACATCCAGACAAGGAGCCATGCACGTGCAAACTGAACACGACACATACCTGACAACATAAAAACTCCTCTCTGAAGAGCTAAGAGACTTTCATTTAACATGTTTTTCCATGTCAGACCCCTGGATGCCAGGTAATCCTGAAAAGAGCAATTTAAGTGTTTAATCTAGAAAAATCTCCAACCCTAAAGAGAAAGCAAGCTATTTATTCTCAAATATTTCCAAATCTATCAGTAACTATGTTTTCAGAATGAAAATGCTGATTACAAATAAAAATTAAATACCTGTAACTTAATTAACGTGATACATTGAGACCACCAATAAAACCTTGCACTAATTACCTTTTTTTCAGATCTCCACTTTTGCCAAAAGTTTGCAAATAGATTCATTCCAGTCACACTCTCGTTTACCACTAATCAAGATTTTATCCAGTTTACCTAATTTAGGCAATGCTGTTATAGAATGGGCAAAAGATTTTTCATACAAGTTAGTGTGAAATTTAACTTGTCTAGGACAGAATATTTAATGAGCATTGCTTTCCTGGCATGTTTTTATTGAATTATTTTTCTCTTAAATAATATTTTGAATGATCATTTGGGGCTCATTTAATCAGCCTTTTAGAATCAGTTTCTGCAAGTGACACAGTGCTGCCACTGTAACTGTCAGGCAGCACATCACTTCCATTTCATCACTGAGTACATCTTAAACTTTGTACATTTGTTATTATCACACACAATGATTTTTAAACATACCTTTAGGATATCTGATTCATAGTGGTTGTTATTCAGGACTCCATCTAAACACTTATCACCAAGATTTATTTCTAATCAGAACAAGAAGGAGAAAAGTTACTATTTCTCACCCAAACCCGTGGCACTCACATATTTTCTGAAGGTTCTTCTGTTTCTTGAAATAACATGCACAGGCTCATGTGAGCACCAAGTACATGACTGCATTCAACATTTGCTAATGCATGTGATTTATAACTTCTAGTGGCAAAGACAAAATACTGAGATTTTATAATTTCAGCTTCAGTCCACAAACACTACTAAGGAACACAAATTACCAGTGCTAGTAAAGCATATTCCACGAGCTCCAAACTGCATCCAAGCCATTCCAAATGTTCTAATTTATTTTTTAAATGTCAAAAAACCAGAAGTCTACATGTTTGAGAGGGCAAGGTTCTTTTCTAATCTGTTAGCATCAGATGTTCAGTGCTCTTGCACTGTTTGTATGATTCTCTTACTAGATTGAAATACACCATGGTTTTTTATATTGGAAAGAATTGTGCTCAGCAAGTGTAGTTTCTAAGCCCAATATTGTATGAAGACACAAAGTTAAATCCTCTCAATGCTAAGACACATGCCACTTTAATTTTTTGTGTTTGAGATGTGAGGACACAGGCATTGCTTCTTTCTGCATGACTGTGCTACAAACTAATCTATGTATCTTAAATTACTTAAAGTTCAAGACAGACAGACATTACTGCAAGGTGAACAGGCTGATAAGAAAAAAATTACTCCACAATACCACAGAATGGTGCCAAGCAGCCAAAACACGCCATGCGAGTGCAGCCCCAGTACAAGTGGCAGAAGGGCTGCAGACAAACTGTGCCTGTAAAATAACAAACAACACCCCTGTAAAGACCTGAACACAACAAAACTCAGCAGTTACCATTCTCATAAATCAGTAACAACAGAGTCCTAATAAACTTGGTTTAAAAAAGGTACCATTTTCTCACTCAAAATACATTCTTTAAAGGAATAATAAACTCTCTAAAAGAAGATGCTTACATACTGTCACTACAAGAGTTCAAATAAAAAAGATTCATACAAAAACCAGTCTTCCAAGTAAATTTAAGTTTAATAATAAATAAGGAGAGAGCTAGTTCTGTAGAAAATAAACCAAAAATGTACACACATTGCTGAGGAGCAACATGAGGATTCTGTTCACGCTCTGCTCTTCTGTCTGGCATTGGCTGAAAGCAGCAGGTGCATATTACATGACTTCCTTGAGCAGGACACACATATTCCTGAACAGCTGGATGAGTTAAAAAGGAAAAAGAAAAAACTTGTACAATTTACACAACTGTAATCTGGGTGAAAAATCTTAGTGAATATTAAAACATAAAAATCTCAAAGTAACAAGCAAGCTTTTTACAAAGACTATGAAACAGCAGAAAACAGCATTCAGACTTCTAAAGACCACAGGTGTGTAAAATATTTCAGTATGTAGAAAAGTTTAAGAACTTTTCAACCATCTCATCAAACATCAGCAACCCCTGTTGCACAATCACAGCCAAATGTATTTGCAAAGACATTGGTATGGAGCTGCTCTCACAGTCCTGTGAGAGGGAGCTTAGGTCTAACTCAGGTCATTGTTGTAACACAGCTCATTGCTTAGCTCAGGGGAGTTGGAGATGATCCTCAAGGGTTCCTTCCATCCCCAGCCATCCTGTGACTCTGCCCTGAGTGTCTGGGTTGCAGTATTTTAGAGCTGCACTGCTGGGGCAATGCGACACTGACCTGCAGGGAAGTTGGCAGAGGTTGATGGAGCATCTCCCAGAGCCTGCATTCCTCCTGCCTCTGTCTCCTGGCCTGTGCCAGCCACAGTTGGAACAGAATGTCTTCGGTACCCTGGGCACTGTCTGCATACTATATATGGTTGACTGAAAGAACAAAATAAAGTCATATGAAATTATACCAAACAAATGCAAATACAACTCACATCACTATGCTAGACGAGGTTGGTCAGACTCTCGAAGTTTAAATTTAGGATTTCCTCGTTCAGTAACAGATGGAAGTTTATGTAACTCAGTACCTTCCAGCTCTGAAGTCTGCTGTAGTTGTGACAGATAAAAACTTTGTGTTTTGTAGTATTCCTCAAGAAGTTTTAAACAAAAGGGAAAGGAAACAATAGAGAAATGTGACCAAAAGAGCGAGGTACAAAGCTGGAATAGTTATCTACAGGAATTCTTTTGTTCCTCTGTAGACATTGAGCAAAAACTGTTTGCTGTTGAAAATAAAGAGGAGGTATTTTGGTATTTAGGAATTTTTAAGTCAAGCATCAGCTGCTTTAGTACCATACATCCAGTGAAAGCAGCATTCCAGACACATAAGAAAGCACAATCATTGCAAACACACTCATAGCATCATGGACTCCTTTATCTCCCGACAGGACCTTAGCCAGAAACCTGTCTTTTTTGTTGCACAATTAAACACAGAACTATTGGTCACAAATTGAATCTTGCTGGACTTCTAGGAAGTTCTAATTTTTGCTGACTGCTCAAGGTTCAAAAGGATGACCAGCAAAACTGCCAAGTTAATTACTGTCAAGAATGAACTCAATCTGAAAACAGATTCTGGCAATGATCACGGAAACACTACCTGCAATACTCATGAAACTAGCTCAGTTTGTGGGTCTGTGCATGCAAACATAGGCACATCTAATTCAGCACACAACAGACATACCTGATATCTGAGGATTCACTATCTACATCAGACAATTCCAGTAAATCTTCAGAACTTCCCTCCTCATCTGAAAAGGATCTGCGCACCTTAGGCTGCAACATGTCTTGAGTAATTTTGTTTCTGGCATCCATGCTCCGAACATCATCTTCATTGCGACATTTATCTGGCACGAGAACCAAATTCAAATTTCAAGAGAAAGGAACACCTCACATCCTTTATCTGCACTCCCTTAACAGTTACCACTATTGTGTTTTCATTTCCGTTAGACTTGGGTTTGGATGAGAGAATTCAAGATCATCTTAGTTAAATTCCCCTCTCTGTTAAGAAAGTCTAGTGTCAGGCAACTTAAGTTTTGTTTTCAAGAGGCTATGATCAAAATTAATTAAATCTACATTCTAGTGTATTTTGCCTAAGTATCATTCTCATGATTAAGTAACAAATTAAAACGAAGCATTCTTAGCAGACTCACAGGATTAAATCACCTTTCACAGGTTATTATGTCATGTTAAATGCATTTGTTTTCTGACAAGCAATGTCAGAGAACACAGCAGGGTAATAAAACACACAGGTATTTTATAGACAACAGTGTGTCCAGAGATCAGCTACACAGCTCATGTGTGAAATCCACAGGATTCTGCCACAGACACAGTTCAACTAACCTGGATGCTGAATCAGATAGGCTTCAACCAAATTGTTCAATATGTGATTTTTACAAATACGCTCTACTGGACAACGACAAGTTGGACATAGAGAAGATCTTTCCATCCATCCTGAGTAGCAGGCAGCACAAAAAGTATGCATACAAGGCTGCAAGCTGAAAAACAAACAAATGGAGTCAAAATACAAATCTTTCACTTTTTCAGATACATCCAAAACACTGAAAAAACTATTTTGCATTGATTTGACTATGTAGATGGGGTAGGAAAAGGAAAAACAAGAGGGCTTGTGAAGAAGCTGGTTATCCTGACCTCCTCAAACAATTGTCACTGAATGTCTTGCATTATTACAAGATTAAAGCTTTTGTCACTCTTCCATACCTTACACAGTCATGCAGCAGTTCTTGGCAGATAATGCAAGTTAATGTCTCTTCCATCTTATCTGGTTTCACATTTGATGCTTTTGCATCTTCAGAGCCAATTTTAATTATACATTCACTTGGAGCTGCTGGTGAAAGATTTGGACAAGCATCTTCATCTACAAAGACAGAAGGAGATAGTTTTTAAAGCTCTTTTTAACTTAGTTTTATTTAAGTATTAAAAAAAATCCCTGAAAGATATGCACTGATTCACTGTTCACTGGCAACAGTCCCAAAAGAGATTCTGGCTTTACACACTACAGCTTCTGCTGCTGAAGATATTATTTTCATGGGACCAGAAATCAAGTAAGTGAGACACAAGAAACAAGCTGAATGAAGGACTGATGACAGCTGCTGTAATTCAATTTGGAGAGGTGGGGGTGAGGGTTAAGTTGCAGAATACTATAGTGTACTAGCCTCCTTTCAGTTTCTTCTTAGCAGGTTCCAAACCTTCCTCCTCCCCTGTTCTTTGAGAGTCTGATTCTGAGTTTTCTTTCTCTGTGATTTCTGGAGTGACTGCAGAAGCTTCTAGCTTTTCATGCTTGTCGTGCAGTGCTCTCACACACATGGATTCTAAGATGGGGAAAGCAGGCACTGGAGTGACAACTGAGGACTGTGATCCTATAAAATAAAAACAACATGAACACAGCTGCACTCAGCTATGGGATATGTGAAAACAAAAGGTACTCAAACCCTGATGAGGCACACACATCAATCCAAATATTTGAATAGGAAAAAGTGGAGCAGAAAAGCAAAGTCTGCATAACTTACTAAACACACTCTGAACCAATCTGACTAATTGGAAGACCTGGGGGAAAACAACCTATTAGTTGTGTAACCCTACTTAAAATCCCCATTCCTTTTTCAGTCATAGAGTATTTATTCTTAAGACTATTATCCACACCAGGTCTTCCTGACAAAGATGCCAGGCAGGAGTTATGCAATACTGATCATACGTAACAGGTTGGGATCACAGCAAAGGGAAAGCTTTGTTTCCATAGGAGCCAATGAGGTCCCAATGAACTGCTGACAAATGCATAAAGGAATTCTCACAATTCCTTCACTCATCCATCAGGATTTACCCTGCCTGCTCATAGAGAGAAAGTTAAAATGCACATATCCACCAGGTATTTTCACTAGAACTTTACAAACCAAGTTCTAAAGACCAAGATAGGGCTAAGAGAACAATCTGTTTAAATTAAAAACTGGAGTAACAGTGGTTGAGCTGGATTCAGTGATCCTGATGGGTCCCCTCCAACTCAGCATATTCTATGACTGTGTGATCAAACTTTAAATACTTTGCCCAAGCCTCACCAGATGTAGACGGATTATCCTGCTGAACAGATGCACACTCAACTGGAGAGGTAGGAGAAGCATTAAAGAGGTTTGATGTAGAAGTAGATGGCTGTGGTTCCTCATAGCAAGACTGAGTAGCTGACAGTGATGAGGTAATTTGGGTCTCATCATTACTTCTTCCTGTACTTGAGGTATCTTTGGTCACATGGCATTGGTTTTCTACATTAACTTCTACAGTTGGAAGGGGGGAAAGGAAAGAAAAATATCTGTGTGACAGTCACCACATCATGGCTTCAAAATTCCAAGGAATCAAACTCTCTCAAGAGGGTTACATTAGTCATTGGAGCTTAGCTCCTCTTCATGGATCTTGAATTACTTCCTTACCTACTGGTTCTTGAGTTGCATCATGTTTTGTGTTTAAGGATTCATAAAGATAAGCAACGTCTGAAAGAGATTTAAAAATATTAATTGTGCTCTTTAAACAAAAATTCACTAAATTTAATCCCACATAAACAACTTCTATTCATAAGTGGCTGCATCCCCAAAGTGTCTGACAATGGAAGAGGCAAATGAGGGGTCACCTCAATAGTACCATGTTAATACTCCTACTTAGGAGGCAATTAGGAGCAGCACTGCAAGATCTTTTCTTCTCAGGAAACCAGGCAGAGCAGCTTTTGTGTGACGTTTAACTTGTGCCAGCCATGGAACCAGAGGCTTAATCATTTCTTAAACCTAAAATCTGCTCTGTCAGAACAGACTGTATTTTTACTGATACTTGAATCAAAGTTCTTTGAAGAAGCTTATTATTTTTGAGCTCACTTCTCAACCTCTTCAATCAATATTATTTCATTTCTTTGTCAGATACATGAACTCTCAAAAATACAGATTAGGACATGCCATGAGATTCAGCCAGAAACTAATTTAGAATCTATTAATAAAACCAACTGGATAATATGCTTTTCTTCTCAATCTTACTTCCATTTAATACCGTTCCAAAAATTTCTCTACCTTTCTACCTTTTTGTCACCTCTAACCACCTACAAGCAAATAAGACTCTTAGTTTGTAGCAATCTTTTTTCTGATCAGAAGTTAAAATATTGTCTCCTTCAGTAGGACTTAGAATGGCCAAACAGGCATGACAAATCTAAAATCTTCTCTGTGTTTAAAGATGGAAAGGCTGAAAAAGCAAAATTGGAGCCTTGGTAATTAAACTACTTATTAACCCAAATGGAAATCAGTGATTCAGTTCATTGCCTGGAAAATTCACCCAAGTGATTCATCTAAGTAGCATCAAGTGCAATAGTGCCAACTTAGAAAGGATTTGTGAGATAAACTATACAGACAGAAAAATATAGCTTATCACTTCTTCATGTAACATTTACACCAGACAGCATAAATCTGTCTGTATATAAAATAACAGCAACTTCATAAAGGAAGTATTTCAACAGTGAGTATATATCTAGAATTTTTTTAATTAACAGTTCCTATGTTTATTACTGTATGAAAACTGTAACTGCAGCATTGTTCCAGGTTTACCAATTCTACTTTCAGTGTAGGGTTTTCCCCATCTGTCCCCCATTTTGCCTCTTCCCTCTTTAGAACAGAAAAAGCCAACATACACACACAAAAAACTCACACACATAAAACAAAAAGCTTTTGCAGCCTTTCCTACTGGTTCCAAAAACTGCTGTACTGGGATATATAAAGTATCACTAACTACCCCAGCAATTTGACTTCTAAAAGAAGCACTGGACATGTGATTAGAACCTCATTACTTTCCATTCCATGCATTAGCTCTACCAAAATTACTTCTAGGCACATTTAAATTTCAGACAGTTGCTCAGATTTGTCTCTGTAAAAACAGGCACATCTGTGACCTCTTCTCTAGAGACTTGTTTTTAAACATATTTCTCTTTAAAACAGAACTACTCAATTTTATTATATTGATATTTCTTTTCCCTCATGACTCAAAAGAAAATGACTAAGCATGCCATTTAAAATAAATCTTATTCACTTACTGTTCTCTGGCTCATTTTTTCTGTAAACAACATAGATCACATCCCCAGTCTGTAATGGGTATGTCTGCTTCTTAACCACTTTCAGTTTATTAATTACTGTTCCATTAGTACTGTAAAGAGAGAGAAAAGATAATTCTGCGTAAATGTTTTCATAATTATACAGGAGAAGGAAGGGAAAACACATGATACATTTAAAGAAGAAAAACTATTGGCTACCCCCCAAAAATATAAGTGGAAAAAAAATATTGTTTTTTTTAAAAAAGGAAGTCTAGAAACAAAAAGTTTCTCCCAAAGACAGAAATGCAGAGCTACTGGAACTTCAAAACTCATTTGCAGCTACAGGTAAAGAGATGGCAGTTGACAGACAAGACCCCTGATATTGGGCCAGTGTCTCCAAATAATTAGGTGATTGTTTCTGTACAATACTCTCCACTCTTTAAGTATAAAACCCAAAAGGACAATATGAATACTATGCAAAAAGTTCCAGACTGTGGTTTCCAAATAATACTGGGAATCTCATAAGATGTTCTGTGACAAAGGAACTTTGAAAACGAGAAATTAACAAGGTGGGAAAAAGTGATATATAATGAAAGATGAGCTGGAATGAATTACTTTGATATTGATAAAAAATGCAATACTTGTAGAAGAAATTAAACTAGGGAAAATGAAAATTCAGAGCATTGCTGATTAAGTTCTTTATCCCCTTAACTATGGGTGATGTATACACAAGCCATTAATGTTTTATAACCAAGTCAAGCTATTCAAGTACTGAATAATTCCAGTAAGCATCCTTCAGGGCTGCAGCCCTCCCGAATTTCAGACTTCTGCCACTCAAAATCTCAGCAACTGGTACCAAATAGGAAGGAACAGAAAATATCTGCTTTTCAAACCTCTCTGCAGAGCAGCTGCAAGAAATAACAGCAAAGCTGTGCTGCCATCTCCTGGAGGCACAGCCCGTGCCCAGGGCACCACAGGCTGGCCCTCACTGCAGGGCAGTTACCTGGAAATCAGCACCTTCCCCCTCCTCTCTTCTGACACAAAAGTACAAACTGAAAGCTCAAAAGGAAAAACAAGCCCTTTGGAAGCACTGCAGAAAGTCTTGATCTTCTTGCTGCTGCTGCTTCCACAGTCTGTGTGGCTGAATCAACTAATCCAACATAAATGAGATACCAAAAAAATAGAAATGCTACTTAAAACTTTCAAGAAAGGAAAAAAAAAAAAGCTTTGTGTCACATTGATGAAACTTCAAGCTTCTCCTACATGCAAGAAAACTACTTAGAGCTTGTCTTTTTCCCCTCAGGCATACAGATGTTGACTAGGCTGAACGACATAAGCACTACAAAAACAGCAGAACAGAAATCACTAAATGATTGCCAAAGTTTAGCAACTCAGAGGAAAACAGGATTTTAGTCAGTCTGCTAAAAACAACACTGATTTTAACTTCATACTGATGGTAGTGATAACATATTTTAAAAGACTATGTTGAAGCAAAACTTGTATCTCCTTCAAATGTCAAAAAAATAGTAAAGTTTATGCCAACCTCTGAAACCTGTCAGAGGTCCTTTAACAAAACTAGGTATCAATAAACATCAAATTTTACCTCCTCAGTTTTCCAGAAGGCATCTCCCATCTGCCCCAAGTGTTCTAGACCTTCTTTTGTAATAAATCAGCTAAATTCAAGTAACAAGACTTGTCTTCTACTGAATTTTAGCTTCTACAGGCAATTCCTAGCCCAAACATTTCTCTAAATACAAGGGGGGGAAATGTCACAATAATGTATTTTATACAGTAACTCTGTCATGACTGCCAAGTTCCAAGATTATTCTGGGGGACAATAACACAAGGTATTTTTGAGGAAAGGAAAAATCCAAAAACATCTAGTAAGCATTCAGGCTTGGTCTCACAAAGCAAGATGCAGAAATAGCTGTGCAAAACCCTGCTCATCAAATTGAGCACAGACAGCCAAACCTTTCCAGTTCTGTAGTTACACAGACTTCAATGAGAGCTGACTAATGAATTACTTGGCACACATGGACCCAAATGAAGCAGGAATAAATGGATATCACTTAACACAGAAAATCATAAGCTTTTCTTCAATGCATTAGTAAACTAAAGCAGTTGTATTTATCTCTCAGCCAACAACCAAAGGGAAAAAACTATTCAGCTCTCCCAGATAATTGCATCAGTCTTTCAGTTACAGTTCCAGGCTTTAGCATGATGCTTTTAACAGATATGATGACACTCCAGATTAATGTTGTGGGTATTTTTTAATCAGACACACATGATAAATTACGACATTTGTACATTCCTCTGATGTTTCAAATTAAATCCCCCATAAAATAAGTAGAAAGTACAATGAGAATGCCAAATATGAAGGCCATTCATTAGGACTTGGTATTGAATTGATGCCAACTGGCTGTACCATTTTTCAAGGGGAGAAGAAAAACAGTGCTATCAGTTATAAACTATGTTGTGAAACTATGTCACAAAAAGTTCCAATGTCACTTCTTTAAAAACAGTGAAAGAAAAAAAATCAGGCCTTGACTCAATTCCAATGTGGTTGATGACTCTACAGTTTCATTAATGAACCATAAATTCTGTTTACTTCCAATCCCATCTGCTGTGCAGAATTGATATGAACAGCTTCACTCACAACAGGATTACTTTTGAAGTAGATGAATGATCTATGTGTTTTAAGAAACTTTCATATCCTTCCAAGAAAAATGCCAGTCTAATAATTTCTAATAATTATTTGCATCCATCCAGGAAAAGAATGATGTTTATGTTAAAGCTTCTGGGTTAACAGTTATCTGTTATTAAAGTGCATATAATCCTGAAGACACTGTAAACTGAAATGAGTTTTGAATTCAATACAGAATCCCTTCTGTACTGTAATTCTCCACTCTTTCAATGTTCATAGACATAGTTTTGACTTGAGGGTGAGGAGAAGTTAGGAGAAGGGACACCAGCACCAACTGCAGATCAGCCTCCCATATGCCCACAGAAAGGAGAATATCTACTTGCCTGTCACGAGTATCAGCCTTGTCTAAATAGTTTCCTGATCTGAAACATCATCTACTACTTAGAACCTTAAAAGGAAAAAAATCCTAGAAAATATCAAGAAATTACACTAGTTGCCTTTAAAAATTCTTTTTCAAAATGGAGAATCTTACAACTGCTTTTACTGGGAGGAATCCAATTGCTGCCTCCACTGTGTTAGGTCAGCTTGTACAATTTGTTTTCTTTCAAGCAGTAAAAAGCAACTAGTGCATGGTTTGGAAAATAAAGCAGAAACATATCCCAAAAGAGGGTGAGTCTGAGTATTTTATTGTACTATTTGCTAACTCTTGGCTTTTGTTACTTCCAAACTTTTATTTACTCAATAATTTTGTAAGCTCTACACATTTCCTTTCACCTGCAAATTTTGGGTAATTCCTTCCAAAATATATTCAAGAACTCATTATGCTATCAGAAGATAAAATGTTGGCTGCCTACATATATTTGATTATATTCTTTGGATTAGATACAACAGAGAAACAAAGTCCACTCAGTTTGACTGTCCCACACTCCCTTCCTCCTTCAATGCATTCCTCTTCACCAGAAAAATCTGAGCTTGACCACAGCAATGTTTCCAAATTATTTTCCACTTCAGAGAAGAAATAGCTGACCTTGCAGTATTTTTCTGTGACTCTGGGCATCTCTACTGCCAACTCAAACATTCAAGAACCATCTTCTTTCAGTCTGATTTTTTGGGACTCATCTGCTATTTGGCACAAACATTGGAAGACCCAGAAGAACCAGAAGAGTTTTCTGCAAGCAGTCATATCAAACCTGTTTGGTTTCTTGATTCAGCAATTGGCAGCCACACTTCAACAGGAGGGAGAGCACTCCAGGATTTACTTTGTCAGATACACAGAAGTGTAACAGGCACAAGCAGCTCCCTGGCAATGTTCCCTGGGTGCAGCTTTTCTGCTACACTACCTGGTAACAAGCCTCACCTTTTCATGAATATATCATACACAAAATTAACTTTAATTTGGCTTTGCTAGTTTTCTGCTGGCTGCACCTTCTGCCTCAGGGGGTGGGTAAGGGGAAAAAAAAAAAAAGGAATGTTTCTGCATTATGCACAATTTATTTAGCAGTGTTCTGTCATAACACTAAACCAATTCTGCCAGGGACAATTTCTCAAACTGAGATTTACAGCTACACTCTGAGACTGCCATGATAGGCAAACATGGCTTGGTTTGTTGTTTGGAACATCCTAAAATTTCAGATTATATTGGAGAATGACAACTATAAACCTTTCCCAGACATTCCAACTAATCTTTTTTTCCCAAAAATTTAGCATTCTGCCCCACAGCTTCTGGGAGTATAAAGCCTGCAGGAATCTATCCAGGGACCTATCCTGGATGTCCTGGACCTATCTCTAGTTACAGCCTTGAAGAAGAGAGGGAATACACCCTTATCAGCTTTGTCAGCAGCAGATGGCAACAAAGCAGGGGCAAAGCTGCCATGAGGGGCACTTTGGTAGGCCAGAGGAATGTGCCCACGATGTACAAAGATAAAGAGGAAAATTTCACATTTGAGGTTTTGAAAGATAACATGTTGAATCCCTGTTCCAACAGCCCAAAAAGCAATTTAGTATGTTATTGTGGTAGCTCAGGGTTAGTATCAAATATCTGCTGAGCTTTTGACAAAAGTCCCTCCAAGAATATTCTGAGACACCAACCTTGTATCTTCCAATGACACTTGACCAGACTCTTCATCCACTACGATTTTACAGTGATCTCCAGACACCAACTTGTTGCCAGGGAAAGATAAGTCACAGCCTTAAAAAGAAAGCACATTTTCCAGTGTGCTTAAAAATACACATTACACAGTCAGATCAGCATTTTACATGGCTATAAATGCAACACAAACTGACTCATGTACATCTGCAATAGTTCAAAATTTCTACTGTCACACAGGCAGCAACACAGTCCAGTGTGAGATACATAAATACAAGTGGTGAGATTGAAATGTTTTATCAGCACATGGGACTACCATTTGAAGGAGTTTCAGTTCCCTTTTTTCCCCCAGCCATGGCCCTACAGATGGAAATCAGATCACAGTTACTCTCTTCTAGAATGGTACAGAAATAAATCCACACATATCTGAAGTGCTCAGTATAACTCCTAAAGGCACACATCTCACAGCACTCAGCTCTTTTTCCCCATCATTGTGATGCTTTCATTGGATTTAACTTCTGTTTTATTCTGGTGTATTGGGGGGAAGTAGTAGGAACCAATACTCGATTTAAAAAATAATAAAAAATGTAAAATTATTATCATTGCTTTATCTTAGAGCCTTTTGTTTGTTTTTAAATAGGCAAGTTTTCCTCATCTCTGTTGACAGCATTACTACGTTAATAAAGCTGAAGAGAATTACAAATTCAGGACTAAGATTTAGGGATACAAAGTGTCATGACAATGTAACAGAAACCTTCTTACCTACAATTTAAGGGCTCTGAGAAAATCCAGCCTTTTTACCTCACTTTAACATTGAATATTCAAAGCAACACTCAAGGATCTCCACTGGTCTCTCACAAAGGACTCAAAGTCCTTGCTTACACCAAAGTTATAATTAACAATCACGATTCCCCTCCACCTATCCACACTGTGGGTAAACTTATCTCAGCCTGCCCAACAACAGATCCAGAATGAAAACAGCAGCCAGGACCTCAAACAAGCAATTCTAATGCTCCTGAAGAGTCATGAGTATTGCTTATAAAGTCACAATTTGGTATTCTAGTTATCATCCATTTAACTAATCCATTAGCAAACGGCTATGAAAGCAACTGAACTGACAAAAGAATTCTTTTTTTTTTTCTGCCAGAAAACCCTCAGACTTGCTTGAAGAATTTAATGATAAGCAATCTCAACAGATATCACCAACTGTAAATTTGCAAAACATTTTTTCCAACAAGATACTATCTGCCTTCCTCATAGAGCTATAGCATCTGGTGTTTGTTCACAACAACTTACAGGAAGTGACTGATCAGACAAATAGCTTGAACTGATGACCAGGAAAAAGAAAATTAACACTCACGGCAGAGTAAAAGGAAGTTGAAACCCTTCAGTCCTCGTTTCAAATACAGTAAGCATGAAATCCTTTAAAATAAAGGCAAGTAGCACAAGTCCTAGACTCTGGGAATAAAGCTTTCAAATCGACTCTCAGTGAAACTTTCAGTACTTGTTGGCAGTCTATATATGGTCAGAAGAATTAAGGGCTTTTGTGTGGGTGTTTGCTTTTCTGTGAAACCGAAACATTTTGCATTGCAGTTCCAACTTACTTTAACCACAGAAACGAAATGACAACGTAAACAGGACCGAAGCACAGAAACTTCTGAATCAACAATCGGTTTTCCTTATTAATATAAACTACCACAGACTACCTAAAAAGGCACACAGACTTTGAAATGTGCCTGTGTCACAAGTTACTAAGAAAAGGCCAGCATAAAACGACTTACTCAAACAGCTAAGGGGTGAATGGGGACTATGGGGTGGCCTGGCAAGCACCTCCAACAGAAAGCACCAGAGCCAGCCGGTTTCAGTTCCCCTTCCCAGGCTGCAAAGGCCGGGAGGGGGGATGGCTGCTGGCCCCGAACACCGCCCCAGGCCAGCGCCCCTGTCCCACCTTTCTTCCGCCCAATGGTCCATTCTCTTTTCAGCAGCAGGACGTGCGGCTCTGCCTCATCAGCACCCAGCCGGATCAGCTTCCCCCAGGGCTGCGGCTGCTGCTGGCTCTGCCCGCCTCCTTCCGACTGCTCCATTTGGATTCACATCTGCCGAAAACAAACAAAGCCAACCCAAACCCCATCATCACACGGCACCCGGGGCGGCACAGGGTTCCCTGGCACTCCCGGGGCCGGGCCCTGCCCCGCAGCCCCCCCGCACCCTCGGGGCTCCCCGGGCC
>VZTB01000708.1:2296294-2329347 GCA_013397245.1 Thryothorus ludovicianus | reverse complement strand
AGGGGGGCGGGCCTTCCGCCATCGAGCCGCCCCGCGCCGGCCGGAGCGCCGCCGCTTCCGCTGAGGCCGCGCCGCTGCGCCGCCCGTAGGGAAAAGCGGGGCTGCGGAAGGGCTAAAGCGGCGGCGACGCCCCGGCGGCCATCTTGGGTGTGGGCAGGCAGCTTGGGTGTGGGCGGGACAGGGTCGCGCCGCCATCTTTGTTACGGGCAGAGCAGTCGCCTCACGGCGAGCCGCGTGTGCCGGCAGCCGGCTGAGGTCGGCTCAGCGGTCGCGTCCCCTGAAAAATTGTTGTAGTTTAACTCTTGGATGTTAAGTAGTTATTGGTTTGCCAGCAGCGGGTAAATAAAGAACATACCGTGCTGTTCCAGGGCCAGGCTTTAAAAAGCAAGCTCGGGCTGAGGCAGGATCAGTGCTCGCTGAGGGGGGCGGTCACGCACGGAGGTGCAGCCCCACTTTTGCAAAGGAGACTTTTACAAACCAAAGCCTGGCATTATCGGGGACAAGAGCAGGCGGCAGAGCTCTCTGAACCTTGAGACTAGACACTGAATCTCTTTGTTATCGCATCGACCACCTCATTTCCACGTCCTCCATTTGATGGTCCTTTGTGTAAAACACTATCACTACAATCCATTTGTTGATCTGCTTTTTTAGACTAGTTTCGTTTCTTTTTCCTGGGACATTTTTATCATGTGCACCATAATTTTTTTGGACCGTGTATAAAGTGGCCTCCTAGCCAAACGAGTTGCAGTCCTTTTGCACAGCATCAGTAGCATCCTTCTGGTGACAGATCTCTTTATCGTATTCATCTGAAGGACTCAGAACAGTTTTATGTTCATCAAAACAGGAAGATGAAGCTGAGCTATCCTGGATGTCCCTGCTTCTTAAATTAGACATCTAATATATACAGAGGAAGTGACCCCTTTTTTCCCCCTTCACTTAAATGATTTTGAAGTTTGGATTAAACGAGAAGAAAAAAAAAGGAAACAAACCAAAACACTAAAAACAAAACCACTTGCAGTTCTTGGCGCTGATACTCCCACATGGTTCACAGACTTGAGCTCTCAGATTTTGCTTTTTTACCTTTCCTGGAAGCCCTGCAGATCCCCTCGGCCACAGAAATCTCACGGCAACAGCAACCTGTGCAAGACAGCTGGATGGGGCCGCTGATAGAAGCAAAATTATTCAAATGCAGCAGTGTTTGGATCTGCAGTTTTAACTGATACCTGAAACAGTATTGCTCCACAGTCCCAATGGCACGAGCCCCAGGTGAGGAAAAAAATATAAGCACACGAGTCAAAATTGATGCGTGTACTTAAGAGCCTTGTGCTATTGACCTTAGTCTGTAACTCTTCCCTTAGTAATAATAATACGAAAAAATGGTTCTTTGAGACCTGAATGTTTACATTCCTCCAAAAGGATTTGTCTGTAAAATACCTTGGTTGCTCTCAACTTTGTCCTCACTGAGGAATAGAGCCTTTTATACATTTGGAGAGAGGCACATCAATGGAGGTTACAATCACTCAAAAGCATTGTCATGGTGCTTCATTTTTATTACTGCTCACAGTGACTGGTAATTGTTATCTCTGAGTGGCAGAGGAAAATACCAGCACTTGGGAGATGCAACTAACAGCCCAACAACCAAATCTTTTGTGTAAACTGTAGCATTAGCTGAGGGAGGAAGTTGTTTTGTTATATTGTGGCATTGAGAAAACGTATTTTCCAAATATTCCTGCCAAGAGATCCCTCTGCAATCATACCAAGGAATTACTGCACCTCGGTGATAGCACAGAGCAAGCAAACGATTGGTTCAGCTCCTGCAGCTCTCCCAGAGTATCCATGTAAAAAGACAGCAAGTGAAACATACAGCTAGCTTAACGAGTCCTGTGTGGATAGGAGACTCAATTAAAATTAAATTATACAACAAATTAGGTTTTAAATGCTGCACTGCTTAGCCAGCCAGACAAATAATAATTAGAGATGTACTGATCTGCAATGTGCAGTTGACTGCTGTAACTGCTCTCCATGTACACTCACCACACTTCCCTCCCAGCTCAGGGTAGTTTTATACCACATTCTAAGCAATCCGTCTCTCAACAGCCCCATTTTGTATTTGTCACCCTCCTGAGCTGGGCACAATGGACAGGATCACTTTCTGGAGACCACCTTTCCCATCTGCTCCCTCAGTTAATGTTTGTTCAGCACTATACCTCCCCCTCTTCTTTGTTCCTAGACTCCAGCTCATTCTAGATGGAATTGGTTTTCAGGCTCTGAGCTGTTTGGGTACACATATATCAGGAAAAAAAGAAGCTACAAATATTACTTCTTTTTTTCCCTACAAGTAGTGATACACATACCAGGAGTTTCAAAATACCCCATGGTGGATCAAGGGGTACAAGCTAGAAACTGTCACCTCTGATACTGGTTCTAGCAAGAGAAATTTAGGACATCCTTACAAAGTACAATGTAAAAATGAGTTCACATGAAAAGGACCTGAAGGCAGCTACTCAAATCCTACTGTAAATGTTCAAACGCATTTGTACTGCATTAATGTTTGAAGCTCTCTATCACCCTGTTATAGATAGCATTCAGAAAGACTGGTGCTATTTAATTTTCTTCTCAATTTCTTTTTTTCACCTCTGGAGAAAGCAATATCAAATTCTTAATATCAGATCTGGCAAAAGCAACTTGGAAAACATATTTCATGATTAAACTAATAAGTATGTGTTCTGCATGGAAAATAAAGTATTTAAAATCATCCCAAGCCAGCTAGAGTAATATTATCCCACAACCATCTTCACCTGTGGTTTCCAACCACTGACTGCTTGTCTGTGGGTAAGGAAAAACAATTTTGTAGGGCAAAAGAAAACATACCAAGGACAGGTTTTACTCAAGCATTTTTCCAAATCCTGATAGCCCAGTCCTGCAGATAATCTATGTTCCTGCTATGCCATAAATGAAAATACACTATTAACATAAAGGGTTTTCAAAGTTGGGCACCCAGCCCCAGATTTCTTCCTTTTTATATGGTAGAGAAAGGCAGCCAGAGATATCACCTGAAAAGCAAAGAAGAAAAGTGTCACTTGTGTCCTTTTTCTTATGCTGTTAATCCAGACATCCATTACTGACCACTGCTAACGTTTGGGACCCTTTCAGAGGAGGGAAAATCAGCATGGGATGACCCATGAGTTACAAGGTTAAGCAGCAGTGAGTTTAAGTACCCTCAAAGGAAGGACTCCCTGGGAAATTCAGAGGGCCTCCCAGGAAAACAAACAAAACCAGCACACCAAAATCATGCACAGGGGAGCTAATGAAGCAGTGCAGTTCCCAGGGAGAAGATCCTCTCAGCAGGCACCACGGCTGAGCTTTGTTGCTGGGGGAGAAGGAGCAGTCAGGAGAGGCTTCTCTGTGCCCAACTGGCCAACAGAGATCAAAAATAATACAATTATTGTTCACACTTCCCCAGAGAGCTTCATTGGATGCAGCACTGATCAACAACACTCCCAGTTGTCTTTGGAACTTTGTAAATGCAGCCAGGTATTTCCCAAAGAGAGCTAATAATAATAATTTAAAAGAAATCTTATTGATATTTCTCCTTGGAAATTGCTAAAAAACAACTATTTTGTTACATTCAAATGGAATTTTAAAGCAGTATAAAAATACCTTTTGACATTATTTACACCCTTCTTCCCTCCAGGCTGGTGGAGGAAAGCAGTTCAAATTCTTGGCTTTGGCACTTTTTAGTTTCCAAACATCAAACTCTGTAGGTAGCTTGCAAGCCCCAGCAGATGCTCTCTTCTAGCTAAATAAAGAAAGCAATTCCAATTGATTAGAAAAATGGAACTATTTCTAATAGCCTTAGGTTTTCCAAGACATGGGTTTGGGTTTTTTGTAGATCCAGGCACAGCCCTACAGTAAAGTCCTCCCCCATCTTACCTGACAGGAGCCCACCCTGGCCACGAGCATATGGACATACACTGACTCTCACTTTTCTTGGACCAGATTCAAACAGACCTTTTTAATTGTTCTTCTTGTCGTTTATAGGTGACAGTCCAAGTCTTCTTTTTGATCACGTAATTCATGATGTTTGAGAAATCCTCCAGCACTTCTCCAGTAAGTCTTAGATTGACATGTTTAGTCTAAGGAAGAAAAAAATTGCATGTGTTATCTCAGGATGAAAAACTGCCTACAGAAGAATTACATTATTATTGCCACAAAGAATCCACATAAAATTGGGAAAATTTACATTCTGGTTAAAGAATTGATTGCACCAAAGGGGATTTTTAAAAGATTTCTTTCCTTTGAGTGTTTTGAAACATACTTCCTCCAGGGGGTGCCAGATTAACAGCACTGGAAAATAAAAATGTGTGTTATTCACACCAAGGACAGAACTGTCCGTCCTACACATTTCAAAGCACCTCTTGAGTGATGCACCCCTCCAGTCTGAGCCAAAGGCTTCAGTGTCCAGAGTGAAATTTTTCAGCTGTTCACTCGTAAAACTCTCTTGAAGTTGGAAACTGCTGACTGGTCCTACAATTAATGTCACACACATGCTCTGCCAAGTTCAGATAGGACACATCCCTCAGAAAAGAGCTTTAAGAGTGGCTGAGTGGAGAAATACATCCATCTCAGCCTTTGGAAAAAAAGAGACCTTGGGGAAGGAAGAAGTAACAAATGCAGTGGCAGCTGTATGTAGCTTCAACCAGCTTATGAATAAGGACAGAAACCTGGACATGAGAACTAAAATGACACAGAAAAGCTGGAGAAAACATGGTCAGGAGTGTCATCAGGTTTTCTATAGGTCTGCAGGGAATGTCAGCTATGAGTGGGATGTCTGTAAATGTCATTAGAGCAGAGGAGAAGTTTCACTGGCTCAGAAAACAGAGATCTATCACTTAAAGCAGAAACTTTGCCTTGAACAGGCAACTACATTACTCTTAGGGAAATTGATCTAATCACTATTTTCAGACAAAGGAGCAAGAAAAAAAGAAAATTGTTGAGAAGTCATATAATAATATCAAAACCTTTTCAACATTTCACTGCCCATGTTTTTCTTTTATCTACACAGCAGCTAAAATAATCACACAGTCAAGCCGTTCTTGTTCCCACAGAAATATTACTGAAAGAGTGCCTGGTTATCTTCTACTTGACAGTAAAATCTCTGCTGGATGAATATTTAAAGAGAAAATTTCTGTGAGACTCCAATAGTAAAAGACAAAATCTCTGATATATGCTTAATTTTTCCTCTTGCAAATTTAATTTTCTTACTTTGAGATTAGCAACAACAGTCAAGGCTAGAAGCGAAAACCAATATAATTAATCCATAATATCATATAAACATGGACATTGTCAGAATGAAAGAAGATTCTGAATATATTAATCCATTTTAGGGTGATCTTGGACCCAAGGCTGTCAGGTAATACCCTACTGAGATGCAGAAGAGGTGCTCATTATTCCAAAAAATCACTCAATTCTCAGCTGCATATAACAGTGGAGCTCCAGTGCAATCACTGGTCAGCAACTTTGCATCAGCTAAAAATATGATCACTTGTGTAGAGTTTGAATTGCTGTGGGAGCCCAGTGAATTCATGAACCAAAGCCTGGAGTGCTGGGAGTGGTTTCTGTGATCATGGAGGGAGCTGTGCCTGGTGTAGGGACTGACCAGTGATGACAGATAATAATTACAAACCACTTGTAGTACATACCTGGAGGTCTAGTAATGGTTTTTGTAAATGATAACATGCCCTAAATTGACTGATCTTCAGACTAGACACTGGGATTAATGGAACACTTTACTTTATTCCTCACTTTCTCTCAATGCCATTTTCTAGACACATTGATATTTTTGTTTGGAATTACCTTTGTAGATGCAGGCTTGCACACTAATCTGGTTCACACTGAACTGTCCCCTGGGAAAGGGAAGGCTCTACCTTCTGTGTCCTCTACAAAACATCCCATAACATCTTGTCTGGCAGGGAGTCAACCCTGGGGGATGTGGCAACATTTTTTATTTGTTATTTGATTTCTTAAAAATCCCTGCTGTGGATATTAAGAGGAAATCGGCCATGATTCAGGAGCAGTGGTTCTGATGGACAGTGAGATGGAAGGTTTCATATTAAAGCCTTAGGAGGCCAAAAAGAAAATTGAAAATCTGGAAGTATTGGCTGATGGGCACTATACTTTCATTATAAAGAACACCAAGCTCTATAAACCTCTTGGTGGGAGGGATAAGAGCAGAATGAGAACAGTGACCTTGAGATCAGTGTCAGGCTAGAGAATAGTAGGTTTACAACAAAGGCCAAGTAAAGGAGAGGAAGAAGAAATGCGGGTCAAGACATCATCTTCAACCTCATTCTTGGCACTCCTGGTCAAAAAATGTCCACATTTATAGTTTCTTTCTATAAACCAAATCAGATACAAGTTTTCTCTCCATCCATGAAGCTGGAACCCCTAACTATGTTCTCTTTGCTTTTTATTCTCTCTGTTTTTGTCATTTGGTGTTTTGCCCTATTCTTTTTCCTAGCCAGTGGCCTGCTTTGACCAAATCATTTTCTATTTACAACATTCCTTTGATTCACCATTCTTTAGTGCAGCAAGGAAAAAGCTATTCTATTAATTTTCCAAGACCTGTTTTGACCTAAGTCTATCCAGTCTATCATTTTAATTAACTTTTAGGACTCAAAGCTCACCTCTTACCTGCCACATTTCCAGATTGTATCACCTCTTTGTTCCACTTTCCCACATTTCCTCCTAAGCCTGGTCTCAGTCTAAAGAAATAAAGTTGGAGACCATTATTTGGGGTGGGCTTTAAGAAGCCAAAAGCACTATATTATCTGCTAGCTAACTCTGGAGGCAACTGGCTGTGATTTATGGGAGTGTTGGAACACCCATAGCTCAACATCCACAGCCACTGGGAGCAAGGGACAACCATCACCATGTGGTTTTTCATATGTGGACCCTGGCTACTTAAACAACCTGCATTCAGCTTTGACAGACTGTAAAGTACTGGAAGTCACAATCCCAAAACATTGGCCTTATTACTTGTTTTATGGCATTCTCATCTTTTACAGCAGTGTATATATGGAGAAGCAATGGTTCAAGAGCTCTCCTAAATCATTGGTTTGCAGTTTATGGTCTGCAGAGCCTGGCAAGCCCATGAAAAACTTCTAAAGAGTCTGAGAAAAGTGATTGAGAAAAAGAAAATTTGTGTGTGCCAGACAGCAATCTACATATGTGAAATTCCTAGTGGAGTCTGCACTGCTTCTGGAAATTTTTTAGGGATCCACAAATCAAAAAAGGTTGAAAAACCACTGACCTAAATCTTCTCCCACAACAGCAAATGGCCTAGAACTGCAGCAATATGAGAACTTGGCACTAAGAAATGGCATGACAGCTAAGCAGCACAAAATCTTGCAACCTCTCACAAACATAAGTGGAAAGGAATAGGACAGGCACATATCTGTTTGCCTTTGTAAGTATTTGTTTGGGGATTAGTGTTAGAACAGACACAGAGAATAAAAAGGGCAGTCTGTCTCAATACTAAGTAATCTTAACTACAGATTACTGCATGCAACAAATTTGGAGATGGATATGTTCCTTAGACAGACTGGTCATTTCAAAGGGTGAACTTCCACTAATTTAAAAAAAAAAAAAATCAGACAAGCACAATCCCTATTAAGGCATCATGTCATTATTTCAGTGGATTCTCTGGAAATAAGCTTGTTTCTGTGCTAATTTTTCTTCTGGCAGAACCAATTCATTCTTGGCCTTTACAAGCTGGTCTTTTACATTTGATTCAAAATTGGATTTGGGCCTCTGGAGATATCTGATGTCAGCCTTCCTAATGTAGTGTCAACATGAAGACACAAAGAGATAAAAAGTCAGTTTCACTTAGAGTTTCCTTTTTCCGGGGTCTAATCGGGATTTTTCACTCTCTTTCACTTTTGCAGTCTGGATCATTGCATCTTCTTGTTGTGAGTCACATTAAGCAAGAGGGCAAGAGAGTGCTTAGCCAACCTCCCTGGTTTACAGGCAGGGTCACTAACACAGCTGGAACACATACTTATGCTTCATGATATCACCTCATAAAACGATCACAGAGCAGACAAATTTTAAGTGCATATTGGAAAAGCAGAAACTCTGGGGTCAGGGTGGTGCAGAGTGGAGGAAGGGTAAATGTAGGCTACAATGAGAAATAATGAGACTCACTTTGCTGGAGGAAATGGTCAAACATTAGCATTTCAATAGAAGAGGTCAAACCATTTCATCCAATACAGGATGTCATTCCCTGCAGACCAAGCTAATACAACCCATAACATCTGTACTCTGTACCATACTTTTTAAATATGACATCCAAACTGTGGGTTACTCCCCACAAAGACTTCTATTATCCCTCCTGCCTCCCTCCCTGGCCCAGCATGCAGTCTATCCTCATCTGGATCACATGAATTAAACAACTAAAAATGGGACACAAAGAAAAAAGAGCAAGAATACAGAATATCTCAGAGGTGTTAAGGAAAACTGTGTAGGCACACAGCTCAGGTCTTTTATAACACACACAGAGAAAGACTGAATTACAATTCTTTGGACAACCTTAGGACTATCCCATCCAGGCAGGTTCATTTACTCTTTTCTTGGAAGTGCAAAAATGCTGTGACCAAAAAAAATGCCAACCTAATAAAATCAGAACAAAAACCCCCAAACAAACCAGAAAACCTCCACAAAACATTAAAAAAACTCCAAAAACCCCTAAGAAGACCAACACAAAACCCAACCAAACCCTCTTCCTCCCACATTTCCCAATCTGCAGCACATTCATGGTTCTAAACTCCTAGAGACTCAAACTTTTGCTACTACCACCACCATAGCAGAGCAGAAAGTAAAGTTGCTTTTTGCAGTGTCTTGCTTAGCCTGTTATATTTAATCAAGGCAGTAGAGGAGGTCTTTTGTTCCAGGTCTCACATAGGGCAATTGAGACAGGATTTTAGGCCTCAGGTAGAATATCACCTTTCTGCCATATTGCTATCTCTTAAAAAGGTAAGGGAAATCTTCATGTTCTGATGAGCTGTACAGCTGTTCAGTTTTGCAGAAGTCTTGTGAATTTGTCCTGATGCTGTTTTCTCCTTTGCTTACACCAATGTCTAATGTAACACCTTCTATTTCACTGTTCTCTCAGCAGTCACTGCCCAACAGCACATCCTCCCATCAGCTTAGCAGTGTAAACCAGCCAAGAGCACATTAAACATTTGATTGGATTCAGCTGGATCTTTCTGCATTGTGGGAAGAGCAGACAAGCATTCAAATAGTTTCTGGGTGTTGGTCTGGACATCCACATCAATCCCTTGCCAGAAAGAGAAAAAGCAGCATCACATTTTTCATAGTGCTTTTCTTTACTGACATTTCCTTCCTTCCATTAAGCAAATGTCCAGGAGAGATAAATGAATTGCTTTGTATATCAAGAGGATCTTTGAAACCCTTGATCTAGCATAAGTGTGCAAGAATGAGAAAAATAACAGGGAGCTGAATGGAGGAAAGAGATTGAAACACACAAATTCTCAGATAGAAAAAAATAATAAAGAGCTAGAAAATGGAGGCATGGCACAAGAAAATAACTCAGACATAGAGATACTCCAAAATAACACAGCTGCTAGAGGAAAAAAAACCAACACGAAAGGACCTCGTGCAGCAAAGGAGAGTTGGTGTTCGGCAATGCTCAGAAATTTTAATACTGATGTGTAAAATTAAACCGTGACAGCAGAACAGGCTTATCTGCAAGCGTCACGTTACTTCCCCTGGGATCACTACCTTCCCACTGGTGCTGCTGTCATCTTCTCCTCCCCCCTCCAAATCTCACTTGACCTGAATTCTCATGATTTGACTCCCTAATCCTCTGGTTTCCACTGTATGCACACAAAAGATTATTGTACAAAAGCGAATTCCCAGGGCCTTGGGCTTTGCTTTCCATTTAGTTAAAGAATTATCCTACAGTAGTTTAGATGCTGGGAAACTTGTCCTGTAGATTATTGCCTACAGGGCAAATGCTGAGGAGGCTGCTAACGAGAGAACAGATGTTCAGTGGCTTATGAGCCTTGCTGAATGTAAATATCTTCAGCACACTGTCTGTCAATAAGCCTCTGCCTGAGAATCACAAACCTTATGGACAAAATTCACCCCCCCTTGTAAATGCATGGGCTTAGGCAGAATTACACTGAGGAAGAAGCTGTTCCTTCATCTGCACCAGAGAGCCAGAGTTTAAAAGCTTGTATAGACATTGAGACTGAAAGTCATGAAAAGTTAATATTTTTAAACAAAACATTGTCTCGTTCCAAGAGAAAATGCAGCTTTTGGATCTGTTATGACACAGCGGGCCTAAAATAAACAGATTCCAGTGAAAAATTGATATTGGAGGTGGAAGATTTTACAGTGACTGGATTTCTGAAAGTTTGCTTGTCTCCATAAAAGGATGTTCTGCTTACAGGGCTTCAGTAGGTGATGTCTTTCCAGGGAGCAGTAGCTTAAGAGGGGGTGGGTACCTCTGGACTCCCCTGAGCATCCCTCCATATCCCTCTGCCTGCCCCCTGTGACATCTGTAGGACCTTAGGCAGTCTCTGAAGCAAAATGTGGAAAGAGTTTAAGCCCCCTCTTCCAGTCTTCTGAACACCTGCAAACTTTCCACTACCAAAGCAGTTCTGTTTCCTCCCTTTCATTGCCTGATGTGTGACCCTCAGAGCACATACAGTGAGGGCTGAGTAGCTGATCACAATCAGTTGATGCTTCTGAGTGGCTTTCTCTTTATGAGGTTTCCTGACAGAAGACCAAGATATGCAAGGAGGACACGCCCTCAAGCTTCACCCCTTCCAGCCATCCTTCCCGGAACAAGAGCAGGCTGACCTTGCTCTGCACCTCGTCTTTGCCATGGCAAAGCTCAGTTGTACCTACATTGCTGGAAAGCCACGAGTTCTTGCTGGCCGCAGATTGTCACTCCACTGTTCAAGTGTAGTAACTGCACTTTGTCATGAAGTTGCTTGGTACAATTTTCAGGATCCACTGAGGAGTCCTTACAGCTGAGTATGCCACACCTCTCAGCCTTTGCCAAGCGGTGCTCAGAGTTCCCGGTTGTGGCATGGGAAGGGAAGGCAAGTGAGCAGGGTCTCTCCTCTGTCATTGAACCCGTAAAACCATGAAGGGGCTGCTATTTCCTGGGAGGCATCTGTTACAAGGGCATAACCACAGTCTGAAAAATAAATAGACTCCACCATGTACAACATTTAACTGAAAAGACTGGCTGGCAAGCTGAAACTTGGGAGACCTGGGTCAGCTACTGAGCTGTTTTATGATGTGGAACAAATCACTGTGCTGTGTTCACTCCTCTGTCCTGTCCCAATCAGATTGCCAGCTCTGCACAGACAAGCCTTGAGTTTTATTAAACTTGCATACTCTACTGAGCACACTGCAACCCTTGTCTCACCTGAGGCTTCTAGGTGTTCTTGTAACACACATAATAACACTTTACAGTTCAATCTCTCATGGTAGGGAGTCCCATGAAAAATATTTAGTATATGCCTTTGTATATATAAAAGTGATTGGCATGGAAGGATGCAGCAGAAAATACTGTAATTACAATCTTGTCTTTTGGAGGTAGAGATGTACTGCTGCAATGTGCTCACACTGGGTTAGGAGCACAGCAGAAGCACTGCCAGGACAGACACACACCAGGAGCAGTGCGGGACCCAACCTGCTCAGCCTCCTTCCTTCCCTTCGCCTCCTCCCTGCAGGCAAACCACAGCTGGCAGAGCTGAGCTGTCCCAGCCAGATCCTGCCTAGGGCACCGAGCTGAGCACCCCAATTCTCACCAGAACTGTCACCATTTACTGTCACCTGACCAAAGTCCTCTACATCACCTCAGTGCTCCTGAGGGCAGTAAACCAGCACCCACCCACCCCAGCTCCTGGGGACTAAACCAGCACCCACCCACCCCAGCTCCTGGGGACTAAACCAGCACCCACCCTCGAGGCAGAGCAGGGCCACAGCAGTAGCTGAGAGATACATTAGCATGTAAAGCTCTACAAAAATATAGAAATATTAGGTACGCCAAACACTGCTGAACTTTACTTCGGTTGCTCCATTGTTAGGATGAATTTGTTAGCAGCTGAGATGTTTTGCTCTTAAGCAAAGCTATTTGCACGTTTCTTAAGCCCTTCGGTGTCCGTGGGACAAAGCAGGATCTATGGCGGGACTGCACGTGGCTCACTGAGTTTTGGCAGAACAGCCCCAGATTCCCCGTCCCGCCTTGCGCTTCCGCAGCGAGGGGAGCTCCCGGCTAGCAGTGCAGCGGCCCGGGGCGCCCTGCGCGCCGCGGCGGGGCCGGGGTTCCTGCCGGCTGTCCCTGCGCTCCGGCGGGTCTGCCGGCTGTCCCTGTGCTCCAGCGGGGCCTGCCGGCTGTCCTTGTGCTCCATTGGCACTAGATGGCAATGTGGGTCTTCAGCAGCCCTGGGACGGCAGCCCTGGGGGAGCCCGGAGGGTGGGTACCCCGGTACCCCTGAGCATCACCGCGCATCCCTGCGCGCTCCTCTGCATCCCGCCCCGGAACCCCCGAGAGACCTCCGGCGGTCTCCTGGGCAAAATGTGGAAAGAAATGCTGCTTGGGTGGCTGTCATCGTCCTGTGCCTCCAGCAACTGCTTCTCTTCCCGAATTAGATTTTATCCGTCTCCGGAAATAAAAGCCTCAGCCAGCAGCAGAGCCCTTCAGTGCTGGCCACAACCCGTGTTGCTGTGGAGGGCAGCAGCATCTCCCTGCCCAGCCTAACCCGCGATTGCTGGGAGCCTCGGTATCCATGGAAGAGAGCACGGGGCACGAAACCCCATCTGCAGGCAGCCCATGTGCCAGCACGGCGTTTGTGCCCAAGCTGTGATCAGGCCACACACCTGCAGCTCTGCAGGCACTGCTGGGGAACACCAGCCTGGGCACCACCAGGCACTGCCACCACTAGCTGCCTTCTGCAGATATTCTGCACAGAAGTGGTTAACATTTCCTTTCCTGAGTCCAGAATAACCTTTCTGAGAGCTGGTTTCTGGAAATTTTATTAATCACCCTTAATCCAGTGAATTTTTCTTTAAAAGGAAAGCATTTTTCTTAATAAAAGGTCACAGACAGAGCTTTTTCTATTGTTGCCTTTGGATGGAGTTTTATCTGTCAGTCATGCACAGGTTTTTAAGAGGAAATTTTCAGATGAATGATAGAGGACACCCTGAACTCTGCAACATTGAGATGATCTGCGACTGGGTTTCTAGTTTCTGTTTAGTTTTTAAATCTGCTGTGCCAAGGAACATTTCATATTTCAGTTTCAGAATTAATGGGCTCATCTCCTGTCTTACACCTTAATTCTTAGGGTTGTCTCCCCTCTGAATTCTCTCTGTGCCCATGGCACAGCTAGAATTAGCATTTCACAGCAAAAGCTGTGCTCTGCAGAAGTGAGGGATGGTGAACACTGGGCTGTCAGTCCATGCAGACAAACTCCCCAGCCTAATTTGTGCTGCCTGTTGCACCAGGGACCTGCCATTAACTCTGTTGTCATTCCTTGTCTGCTTTAACATGATTGCTTTCAAGATTTCTCTCTCCAGGAAAACATCTGTGTTTTGGATTAGTTTTCCCTAGACAGATTTACTTACAGTTTTCCACATTAAATCTCCCTATTTTGTTGCTTTCTAGTCTATGTAGGTCCTTTTTTTGTTATTATTCCTCCAGGTGCATTAAAAAATCTCCCCATTTAGCGGAGTCAGCAGAGTGCTCTGGTATCCCAATTTACTCTTTGTATTCAACTATGAATGAATCACACATTCCTGGATGTCCTTCTGTAACACAGTGCATTCACTTCCTGCAGTCCTTTGTTTACAGTTCATGCTTTTGTCATCTGCATGACTGTGCCAATACCCAAAAGGATTTAAATTACTGTTTCCATCAGTCACATATGAAAAAGCTATAAAAATCAGAATAACTCCCCCAATTGTTCTGCTTATCAGCCATAATTACATTATCTTTTGAGTGTTAAAAGATTTTTCTCTTAGTATCTGCATTATTTTACTAAATATAAGCCTACAGTAACTTCCAGATTACTTTTGATTCCTGTTTGAAAATTGCTTGGATATTTAATTTTCACCCTGTTTTCAGTATATCAGTTATCTGTTGCTTAGTTGTAACTAGCAGAAAATATTATTTTGTCCTTTAATTAATGGATATAACATTATAAATAGGCCCATAAAAGAAAGGAAAATTTTTGAATGGCAGCAATCCTGTCTAACAACAGAATGAAATGAGATGGCGAGTGAATTTAAAGAGTACTTTTTCCGGCCTTTGTTTTATTCATGTATTGAATTCAAGATGAAAGGCTATGTAGACTGTCCCCAAAACACGCTTCCTCTTGTCAGCATTCCTGTATTTCAGCCAGATATGCTGTTATTTTCAACCCTCATGCCCTAAGGTCGAATGTTACACAACCTGTCTTGTAAAAAAGGAGCAGAGCTGGAGGCCAACAACTGGGGCTGCCACAGCCCCTAAAGCTCCCCTTTATGAAAGCCAAAGCTCCCCTTGAAGGGCACACAGAGCCCAGAGCACCAGTGCAGCCCAGTGCAGCCCAGTGACTGAGCACAGCCCCTGTCTCTGTCTGTCCAGCTTTGCCTGGCTGTAGGTGAGGAGAGGGAGGTGGCACAGCACCCTCACCTCCGTGTCTGCTTGGTGTCCCAGCACTGCTCACAGCCACAGCTGCTGCCACTTCCCTCTGCTCTCTTCATGGACACAGACCCTACAGCTTACGTTCACTCTTATTCCTGGCAAGTTTGCAATTTGAGCACTGCACTATGATTTTCTCCAAGGTCTTGTTCTCTCAAGGCATTTCTCTGCTTTGTTTTGAATGCACTTGAGAGTAAGACACAGGTCCTTCTGACGAGTCACAGCAAGAGGATTTTTACCTCTACAACTTGGCCTCTTGGCCTATCAGGTCCTTACAGAAACCACAAGAAGACTCCCTGGTTTGCAATACTTCTCCTCAAACTCAAGTATCCATTGCTTTAATATCACTGAGACACAACTCACTCCACCCCACTCCCTTCTGCAGGACATTTAAAATGTTTCTAAGATTCCTTTGTGCATTATTATTTTAAAGCTGAGCACAGGGTCAAGCAGCTCAGCTCCCAGTGTGCTTTCTGAATGATGTGGCCAAGACACTGATGCCTTCTGCTGCCTACCACAGAGCATGAATTCATCCTTCATGTGGAGGAGGATGGCAGTGATCACATAAAGACCTCACCTAGCCTGATACTCATCTTCGAGGCCCTTGTGCTTTGCCTTATGTCCATTCTCTAGATCCTCCCACTCTTGCCCCCTTTATCTTCACTGTGGATCATAGTGAAGTGTGGGCACAGTGGAAATTGAAGTTTCACTGTGATCATTTGCAAGAACAATTAGCAAAAGCCTGTGCTCACGTGAAGCCTCCATGGCATGACAGAGTGTAGGGCATGTCCTCCAAATCCCATCCATGCTCCAGGCTGTGCAAAGTCTTGTAGGATCAGAACGCCCAGCTTAGCACTGCTGACAGGCAGATAAAGGCAGAGACAGACAGTCCTCATCCTTATTCAGCTGTCCCTCCTCCTCCTCCCACCTGTGAGGCTTTTGCTGTTAGGGCTTAGAGCATTCAGCTGTCTTCTACCTCCATCATTGCTTTGATAACTGATAGCAGGGAAGGTATTACTTAAAGAATCTGGGTGACTGTTAGCAAAATAAACAGGAGATGAAAGATAAGGCAGTCTCCTTGGTTCGTAATTACCTTAAAGGAAGGTCTGTTTGCTAATACTGTTGTTTTGATGTGCTAAATAGCTTGGGCTTAACGCCCCAGCAGATCCTAAAACTAACTAACTAATTCCTGATGATGTCATTCCAAGATTACAGAGACTGGGGAGGTAAGGGAGGCAATGGTGTGTAAGGAGTGCTCCCAAATCACCCGATGTGGCAGACGCGAGGCTGTCTTCAGAGACAGCTCTGTTGTCAGCACAACAAAACCCCACCAGGCGATGCCTCCAGGCAGGCGGGTGGCTCTCTCCAAGTCACCTACTCCCTTCCCACCAGCCTGCTCTGGAGGAGCTGCTCTCAGGTGTGCAGCAAGGAGAACTCCCTGCATGCACTCTGCAGTGCTGTCACTCTGGACTGGGCTGGAAGGAGCTGCAGCTGGGTTACCTGTGTGCGTGCATCATCTGAACTGTGTGTGATTGCAGGCTTCCACTCTTTTATTTAATTGTCTGCCTGGAAGCATCTTCTGACCTAATTATGCCCGCAGTTGTGTCACTTGGCTTGTCCTGCGTGCCGAGTGGCATCGCATGAGCAGGGCCCGCTGTGCACACGCTGCCACACAACTGAGCTAATAGACACTGACAGTGGGTATCGGGTTTTTTAAGACTAAGAAGTCTCCTGAGGTGTTGGTAATCCCCTAGAGGTGCCATTAGCTTATGATAACCACACCTTTGAAATTGTTTTATTGCTTTAATAATGTGGTGGTGATGGAAAATGGGGAACATGCCACATTTATTATTTATGCTGGTAAAAGATGAAAGTTAGCAATTAGAAGCTTTAAACCACAGGTTCAGCAGAACAACGTGACTTACATTTATTCCTTTTTGGATTGTGCGCTCCAGCACTGGGATGCCCTTACTGTCCAGGTTTGTTATGTTGAGCTGCCTACAGAAACCACGGCAAAGTGTCAGGGCCAGCACAATTAACATTGTAAGATGGATACACATCTCACTGCAGGGATGGGTGGAGATTTCCTGGTGGGGAGCTGTTGGAACAGTGCTTTATGATATCTGAACTAATCTTGTGCTATGATAATTCTGTCTTGCTTAAGTGCTTGCAGCCTCTCTGTGCTGCGCAGTCATGCTGTGGCAGCTGCTGTGTGCATCTGATCCAAACTCGCTGCTTCCCCACATACTTAATTGGTAAAATTGCCGCATATTGTTTATAAAAAAGCATGGAAAGTGTGAGCAGAATCTTGGTCCTAGGACTGTAGAGCAATGGCTCTGGTGCCTCGTGGCTGGGAATCAGACTGTCAGCTGAAGGCAACAGAGGATGTATGTTGTACCATATGTGTCATGACACCTACATCTGGGTGGAGCAGCTCGACTGAAGTAAAAGAAGCTGATGCAGCTGATGGTAGAGTACAACATCAGGCCTTTCAAGGCTGCCATGCTTCTCAAGTGTGGGGTTTCAACCTCAGCACACAGAGAAGGGAACACCAATGTCCCAGCAGAACTGAAAGAAAGGTAGGAAAAGTTAGGCTTGTCATAAAAGAAACGTGCCAAGACAGCAACTGTCCGTGCCTGGAGCTGTATTGGCAGTGATTTCACTAATCTGCCTTGCAGGCCACTTTCTCATTCTGTGTGATCCTTCTGTGAGGCTGCAAGCGTGTTTGATCACTTCACCTCAGGATCAAATAAGCAGAGGGCTGACTGGGTTTTATCTGCAGCTGGCAGAAAATGGAGGAGAGAGAGCAGGCAAGTGAGTTTCTATTAAGAATAAAGAGATTAATGCACCCAAATTTAATTGGAATTGCACGAGCAGGCAAGAGGTGTCAAGCTCTGAGTTCATGCATAGATTGTGTGGGTGTCCCATGTACTACATTTCAAACATCTGCAGCATGACTATCTCTGCTCTGTACTTTGGTCCTAGCTATGAGCTTTCATGTTGGTTACTGATGTTGTACATCCTTATTTCTATTGTACACCCTTGTGCCCTTTGCCTTGTTGCACTGCACCACTCCCTCTGAAGGGCTGTGTGCAGACAGGGGTGAGCCAGGACCTTGTCCATGACTTGGCTTCTCCTTGGCTCCAACAGCCTCAACGTTAGCAGTGTCACACCCTTGGCCTTACCACAGCCTGCAGAGAAACCCCTTCCCTGAAGCAAATCCTGAAGCAAACTTAGGCCAGCTACAGGCTATGTCCAGAGCCTGGTATTGTCAGTGAGCAACACTGGAGTGTAGCACCTGCACTGGAGTGCAGGGCAAAGCAGGACCCCTGAAGTCATTATCATCCTTCTATTAATTGGAACCCATGTTGCCCCTTTTGAAGGTTGATTCTATGGCTTAACACGGGAAGATTGCATTGACATCAGTCACTGGCACCCACGTTACTCAGGCAAGAAGAGAACATTTATGCAGCCTGGGGTCCCAGCCTGCATCCCACACCTGACGAGCTCTCACTTTGCAGGGCCTGATTCCCTTTGTGTGTGTCTCTTTTTCTACAAGCAAAGTCCTTAGGGCTGAACATCCCTTCCTAAAGAAACTGCAGATGATTCCAGCCAGGCTGGTGAAGGGTTGGAGCTGGTGCAATCAACACTGTGAGGGCTGCTGCCACTTAGAGAGGGGAATTGGGTTTAGGCTCATTGATTACCTTCTCACAGGAACATCACCCTTTGACAAACCCCATGCTTTTGGTTCAGGTTATTCCTGTAAGGCTGCAGCTCAGCCATCCCCATGGGCAAAGCTTGGCCAGAGGACAGGTTTTGTTTCTTTTTCTCAAGGCTGTTGTCAGCCTTGGCTGTGCTCAGGGACCTTCCCCGGCAGCACCAGTGGGACAAGGAGCCCACCCTCATTCGGAGGATTGTGCTGTGTAAGGAAAAAATGTTTCTGGCTCTTCTCATGTGTATTTGGGGCAGAAAGAAGGTGTAGTTTAGATTAGAGCACTGCAGCTTTATCAGTGTTTATCAGTGTAGGAGTTCTGCTCCGTGTAGCATAACAGCCTCAAGTCCTTTTAAACCCTGACATCAATATGTGTTGATAAGATAACACTGGTTATCCTGTACTGGTTGCTCTAGATAAGATAAACCCTTTTATGCTTTAAAACTGGACTCAAAGTTTCTGCAATGTTTTCTTTTCCTTTTAATGTAGCAAACTCCAGAAACATTTCATTTCTAAGGGAGTTGTATTTGTTAAGAGCAGATAAAAATAGTACATATCATAAATGAGACTTTCCAAACTTGCCTGAGGAGTATGAAACATTTTCTTTCAAAGACTAAATAGAAATGAGCTAGTAGGAGGTAGATTTCAATGCCTTATAAAACTGTTGGATTAATTGGAAGCTAAAATTATTCCAACTAAATGGTCATGCCTACATTTATTTTGTCAGAAGTATGTCCACACAGTGATATTTCAGCAGCAGTGGATGTTAATTTTAAGGTGGTTACTTTTGATTAAGATGAAATAACTTTGGTAGTATTGCTTGAGACAGCAGTAGTTTGCATTTAAATCTGGGACTGAACATCTCTGTACAAGCAAGCATATCCATAAATCTACAGCACTGACTCTTCAAGTAGAGACTATATCTTCAGAGAATTTAGAGATACATCCATTCATTAGTGAGTTAAAATTAATAACTAGGTCCTCTATGAAATTTAGCACTTTAGTCTTGTTTGTCCCAAATGATTTTAACAATGGAATAACAGACTCTTCACATTTTCCGTATAATTAAAATTAATTGAAATGACGTGCATTAGTTGTAATTAAGCTATGCAGCTAAGAGTGGTTGTATGTAATTGCTGTGATTATATAGGCTGCAAATAACCTCAAGGAATGAAAGTGGAGTTATTATGACAGAAGATCTCAGCCCCTCACCACCTTCCCTGTCTGATGGTCTGCACAAAAGGAAGGATGTCTGTGGGACGAGGCAGTGCTCCATCTGAAGGGGATGCTCTGGGAGATGAGCTGGGTCAGCTGCCCCTGTTTTTAAGTTCATGTGAGTGCCCCAAACCTGATCATTAAGGGCTGCCCTTTCCCTCAGCTTTAGGGTTACACTAGTGAGGGAAACAAACTGAAGGGGGAATGCAGCCCCTGTAAATCACTGAAGCCTTTGGTATAAGGTCTGGCATAGCCTATAAATGACTGAATTAGCTCCAAATTCAGCTCCACATTCACCAACACACCCCAGTTACCTCAGGCACGCCCTAACCCCAGCACCAGGTGCACTGCAGGAGCTGTACAGCTCACAGAAGGTGACCCTGTGGTGGCAAACTCCTGGTTTTAGCTCCAGTGATTTCCATGTCCCCATGGAATTGTTTTGTGGCTGCAAAGCAAGTCCAGGCCACTTTGTCCAGCTGTTTCACACCAAAGCTGCCTACAGCTGTGCCAAAAAGGAGCAAGGAAATACAAAACATCTCCCACTACTCCATTGCTTGAAAGGTCAGTCTGAAGTAATCAAGCCTAAACCCCAATTCTGTAGGTCAGTGCGGGGTCAGGTTGAGGTTGCTGGGCATATCATACCCATAAAATCACCTTTTTTTGTTTGTTTGTGCTCTGCTTAGGCTTTTAGAGCAGTGTCTTTAAAATGCAGCTCAAGTTGTGGGTTCCTGCATTCTTAACGATGATAATAACAATTTCCCTATATTTATTTTAGGGGAGTTTTGGTTGCTTGGTTGGTTGGTTTTAGTTTTTTGGTGGGTTTTTTTTTTTGTTTTTTTTTTGTGGTTTTCCCCCTTTTTTTTGTCTTTTCCACTGCCTTGGAAGTATTAAGCTTCATTTCATGGAAAACCCAGGGGAAAAAAATGTTTGTGGGGTTTTTGGTGCAGGAATAACCCAAGGATTTGAAATGATGCTGTTGTAATCTGCCCTCTCGCCACCTGCAGCTGGTTTGTGCATGACAGGCCCCAGAATGCAGGACTGTGTCATGTCTTGCAGGGTGTTAGAAAGATGAACATTTCAGCAAGGTTTTGGCCTCTGCAGCACACAGGAATGGGAGGGATATGGCTCTGCTTTGCCAGCTGCTCACATGCCCCTTGCCAAGGCAAAGCAGCCCCCTTAAATAATTTGCCGGGTACACCAGCAGCAGGGCAGATGCAAAAGTCTGTGCTCAACACCCAGCAGGCAACAAAGAATTATAACCTGCCCAAATTTCCCTTCTTAGAGTGCATTGGGAATGACTGACAGGGCTGCCAAGCAAAGCCTCCTGGAATGTACAGCACATGGAAACCTTCCTGGTAATTAATGGGGGATTGTGCTTTGGCCAAGTGGCTCCTGAAGCCTCTCCCACCCTGTGTCTGTCCCTAACTCAGGGCTGGTCTCTGCCAAGGAAGCTCTGTTTATTCCCAGAGAATAAACACTCCAGAGGAGGGTGTAACCTTCAGGCACTCACTCTACCTAAAACCTCTCGGCCTGCTCCTCCATGGGATTTCAAAAATTCACTCCCTGCAGTGCTGTTTCATAGCCCAACATTACAATATCAATTTCATCCTTGAAAGCTGTCTACCTTCAGGCTTAGCAACATGACTGCAAGAAAATATTTATTTACACATTGGTGTAAATTACTGACAAGTATGGCAATTTCACTGATTTTTATGCTTTCTTTGATAATCTGCATCCTGTGAAGTTTAGGGTACAGACTTGGACAGCCTAAGGGTAACCACATGGCCCATGTGTTCTTGTACTAGCATTATTACTATGGGGAAGTAAAGTCTTTGAAGAAAAAAAACAGCAATCCAAAAAACCCACTCAGGATGGACAGTCCATAATATTGGCTAGGGAGTGGGTGAAAGAGTGCAGGAAAGTGAGAGAAACCATTAACATTTTTCACCATTAGTCAGGAGCCTGGAGACCCCATATAATAATCCCCATATAATTTAGTCAAGGGAATTCAGCCAAAAAATTGGAAGTTTCTTTTTTCTTTTTCTTTTTTTTTTTAATGTAATAACTTTTTACTCCATTTAATTTCTAGTTTAACCATCTGAATTGATAATAGAAAAGTACTGTGAGCTAGGGAATAATCTGAATTGAGGGAGAGAAAAAAATGCTGAGAAACTTGCAGGCATGTTCACAAACAAGAGTCATCCAAGATACCAGAGAAACCAGGAGGAAAGTAAATCAGGAGAAAACCAGATCTTCCTACCCCATCCCAAGAAACACAACCTGCTGTGCATTTCCATCTGGCAGGAATGCAGACCCAGCACAGGATCTGTGTACACAAGATCCCTCAGCACCCCTGGGCTTGCAGGTTCAGCAACTCCCAGCCTCCAGCAATTGCTGCTGGAGAGATCAAGTCACAAACTCAGCAATGGGTTTTATTTTTAATTATTTATTCTGTTTAAAAGCTAAAATCCTAGTTTTTGCACAACTTGTGGCTATACTCCCATAATTTTTGCTAATAAGTATCTTGGAATGGATAATGATATCCTCATGGAACTTTCTTATCCTCCTCAAAACATTGAATACTTAGGAGTAATCAAGAAGCCACAGCAACTGCTCCTGGAAGGAAGCTGCCAAGCTGTTATCCAGAAGCCTGACCAGCATTATTTGGAACAGATGCACTTTCAGCTTTGTAATTTTCAGCCAAAAACAACGGCAGTAAGTGAAAGTAAAGCTGTGGGTCAAAGGAAGGCTAAACTGTATGAGAATCATGTGAAAATATTTTTGATTTCACACATCCTCTCATTTACAGCACATGCTTCTGAAATGGTCTGTGAATGTTGACGTGCAGCTGCAGGTTTGACCTTCATGTCCATGGCCTGGATTTGCCAACATCTGGGACTCACTGGAAGCACAGGGCCACCATCCTGCAGGAGCCCTGGCACAGCCTGTGCCACAGGAGGAGCTCCTGTGCCTCCCCAGGCTGGGGATGAGCCACACCTGAGACTCCCTTGCTCCCTGCAACCCCTGCCAGCCCTTGGGCAGGGCACTGCCTGGCACTGTGGGCCAAGCTGGGGGATTTTGCAGCCAGCAGCCTCTGGCTGGGTAACATCTCCAGTCCTATGTGTAAGCCCCGAGCAGGCACTGAGATAGGAACAGGAGCTGCTCACCTGCACAGCCTCTCAGCACCAGGAGCTCACCTGGCTCCAGGAAGGCAGCTCCCATCCTCAGGAGCTCCCAGGGCTGCACAGGACAGGTCACAGCACAGGGGCTGCAAAGCAGGATGGAGCTTTCTGTTGTTATGGCCAGGCAGGCAAACCCTGGTCTCCCCAGCTGGATGAAGGCTCTTGCTGCTCCCTTCCTCTGCTAGGCAAGCTCAGTTTAACAGAGCTCAAGAAACAAGCAGGTCTCAGGAAATAAATGCTTTCAGTCTCTCTTTTTTATTGCCTGTAAAATAGCAGGAGGCTTTCAAAGCAACAGCAAATCCTGTTAAAAAAAGTAGAGAAAATTAAAGAAATGTTTCTTGTCTCAGATCCAGCCCTTTTCACCTTAACTTTCCATCATGGTACATAAAACTTTGTATATTTTGGCAGAGCAGAGAAATAACTTTTCCCCTTTCCCTTCCTTGCACAGCCCAGGAGCTCTGAGTGAGCTTTAAACCAGTTTTGCACAAACAGAGAACGGCCAAATAATAGAGCAAGAAAACAGCATTAAACTTTGTAGACAATCAACTTTATTCTGTGCACAGCAGCTAGTTTCTCCTGTTCTCAGCAGAAATAAAAAATTTACAAGTGTTCTGGGAAAGCATTAAAAACCAAACACATCCAGACAAAGTCTAGTGCAAACTACTTGGAAATAGATCTGTGCATCACCTTCTGAAAGGCTCATTCCAGCTGTGCTGGTGTAGCCAAGCTGACGGCAGCCAAAACAAATACACCCTGTGAATTCAGGACAGGATTGGAGGGTTGAGATTTGGGTACCAGTCATCTCATCCTTGTCTCTCAGAGGCAGTCACAGTGCTCTGCTTGTGAGAATCTCCTCATCAAAGAGGTTTTCTGCATCATTCCTTGCACACTGGCACAGAGTAAGGATGCCCATGTATTGGGGAGAAAGTGGAACCTCCCCGCACCAGGAAGCAAAACTCAGCTACTGCAGAGGAGGGATCAAAGACAAGAGGGCAGGATGCATTCCCAGGCCCACACCCCAGCCCTTTCCACAGGGACCATATTAGGTTTGCTGTACGCTCTTATTGCACTGAATGTCATCTTCCAAGCATAGCAAATAACATTTTCATAAAGCACTGCTTTTAATCAAGCACAACCCTCACATCCCCAAAGGAGCTATCTGGAGCCTATCCCTTTTCTCTACCATTCTTTTTTGCCCCCTTTTAACTCCCTCCCTCAGAGGCTTGTGCCTGCAGCAAGGAGGGCTCCATGTGGTTCCCTTCGGAGCTCATTAACACGGGTCCATCCATCAGGCCACGAGTGTGAGCGGAGCCGCACGGAGCCGGGGTCCCGCGGGGCACAGCCTGCGCACGGGGCTGTCACACAGAGTGCTTTAATAACCCTGCTGAGACGGGGAAGGGCAGCCTGGTACCTGATTACACAGCCCCACGCAGGCTGGGACACTTAAGCAGGATGCCAGTCTTGATGGAGCAGTGGGATCCAGAAAGCCTTGTGCTCACGCAGTACATTAAAAACACTAAATTCAGTGTCATCCAAACAGAGTGGGTTATTTGCATATCCAGACACTGTTGCAGCTGGGGCCGTGTTTGAAACCACCTAAAATGCATTTCAGAACATCAACCCAAAACAATACTCTCATTACAGCAGTAATGGAGATCAGCCCCTTCCCAAACCCCTATCCATGACCTCCTGTGTGATCAGGGGTAGACTGGCAAGCAGCTTGTGTGGCTGAGGACAAAACCAGCTCCCAGAGTCAGATAGTTATTTCCTGCATGGCAGACACTTCCTATTCAACACAAAGAAAAAGTCTTCCAAATGTGTTTGCTCCTTTATCAAGAACTAATGCTTGGGGTGAGGGGTTTCATGGACAGTTTGCAGCCCGTGAGTGCTCCGGAGCAGAAGGGCAGAGCTGCCTGTGCAGAGGATAGCACTGCTGGCTGATGAGCACGGCCAGGCAGTGCTGATATGAGCATACTCTTAGCTAAACACATGGAGCTGCTGGTCAGAGTTACCTGCCCTGGTGGCTGGCTCTGGGCAGAGTTCATCATCTCTGAATCTTGGAGCGCAGGGACTGATCAGGAATGAAGTAGACTGAAGGCTTGTGCTCTTAGGTGCAAATGGTTCATTATGGCCTTTTTCAGACTCTGCTGATGAGAGGAATCATTCTTCATTGATGAGAAATCCTGCATTTTCTTCTCTGGGAGAACACAGCTTTGTTCCCATCCCCCATTTAATAATGCACAATTTATCAGGCTAAATTGGTGAGCCTGGTAGCAAGTGATTCAAATCAACTTCAGTGGCTATAAGCAATCACATGTACTTGAAGAAACCCACTTATACCACTTTCAGTAAAACCTGAGGAAAGCTGGCTATGAATGCACTACCATATCCTATTAATGCTCAAGAAAACCCATTTAAATGAACCTCTAATGGCTGATTGAGACTCCTATAATGAAACTCCGTAAGGAGTCAGCTCCCTCCTTCAGGCTGGGCAGGCCAAGTGCCTCCATGGCTCTCTTGTTGGATAGGAAAAACAAATGGATGGAAGCAAAACTGTGAGCACAGAAAGGAGGGAAGGCTCCCTGCTTTTCCAGGGTTGACACTCAGAGCCTCACCGAGAAGGGCACAAAGGTGCTAAGCCTCACCTTTGTCTCCTGATACTACAAGAAACATTTATCAGACTGCGACCACTGTGCTCTGAAGAGCTGCTCAGACCTTCCCCCTACAAAAAGCACAAACTGCCTCCAGTCTACAAACCCCAATATTTCTCTGCTGGAGGAAACACGATTTCTGTGTCTCCCCATATCTTATGTTAGCCCAGTTTTAAGCCTGCCTCAGCCTGGAGAGGTTGCATAGGCAGAGGTGTGGAAGGAGAGGGGAAGACAGTCCCTGCCAACCCCTGTGCTCTGCTCCTTCCTGTCTTTGGGAGCATCCAGCAGGGATGGACAGCAAGGAGCTGCTGTTCCCTATAGCCTATTTTAGCAAGCAGTATGCTCCCACACTCAGCAGAACAGGAAATAAATGGCCACAAACCTTTCAAAAGCATTTACACGCCAACCACCCACCGCCCCTTCAGGGTGAGAGGACCCTAATGGGGAAACATCCCTTTGTTCTAACAAGAAGAGATACTGTTCCTTCTCCATCCCTGCAGACCCATCAGGCTTCTGATGTCTCCCAGGTGCTCCTGTTCTGGGCAGACTGGCCCTTACCAGCCCCTGAGTGGGTTTGGTTTGCCAGGCACTGTGCCTGCAGGCAGCTGGCAGCGGGATCTGGAAAGTCTGGGCTTCAGCCTGAGCCTCCTCCAGAGCCTTCCCGAGCCCTCCCTGGGCAACAGCCACCAGCCCTGGTGCTCCTGAGGACTTGCATCACCCTGCTGCATTTGTGGGTGGTCATCAGAACGGGGATGGGGCATGCTGGGGCCCTCGAGCTGGAAAGGCCCTGGGTGCCTCTGGAAAATGGGGACTGTCCTTCCATTGCTGCTTTTGTAGTAGCAACTGCTGAGCCAAGATAAAAGCTTTTGTTTGCCTTTTCTCTCCTACATTCCTAATCTCCCCCTGCGCTGGTCTCCCCTATAGTCCATCAAGCACTTTTAATCTCTAATTGCATATGACTGATGAGCCTGAACTCCATACACAGCGTTGCCAAGAACCACTTTTTCGGAGCCTGCTTTAGCTCTTTAGGCCAGTCATAACACACTGCAGGACCATTAAGAGTTTATAGTTTGTATACATAACACCCTGGGAGTACCAAAGGGTGGTTTATCCAAACAGAAAAGAATTGAGATGAATGAATGCAGAAATGACTTTTGGCCAGGAAATACTTTAATTTTAATTAGGGGGGAAGGGGGTGAGAGAGGAATGAAGAGGCTTTCTTCTCTCACAAAAGACAAGACTAATGAGTTTACAGCTGCAGGCGCTGACCTTGGAGCATCCCGTATAATGCTAGTGCTGAAATGTTTGGATGTGATGCTAGACCCGATAACCTTGCTTCTAAAAGGAAGAAATAAAGGGAAATGGCTGAATAGGGAGGGATTCATTTCATGGAGATGTACGGACATATTTATTTATTTTTCCCCCTCCTGCATTCCCGTTCAACTGCCTTTGGCGGCACAGCCGTTCACCCAGCTGCTGAGCTTCATATAGGCCTCATCTCTTCTGCTGGAAAAACAAGTCTGTTATGGCAATTTTCCCATATTTAGGACTGTCCCTCATTCCAGAGCTCATCTTGCGAGCCTGCAACTCTGGAGCCTGTGCCTGGAGTGACCAGGGTGCCAGAGCCTGGGGGAGCCCCACACTGCCCTGTGCATAGGGGAAGGTGCAGCTGGGGCTTCTGATGGAGTGGTTTGACAAAGGCTGAAAGCTTGATCCTGGTGCAAGGATGTTGTCACCTGCTCCCCCTGGTCCCCATTTTGGGGCGTTGGAGCCCATGGCAGTGCTGCAGTGCTGGGCTTGTGGCTGCCTCCAGCCCAGAAGGCTCCTTCTCCTTCTCCCCTTCTCCTTCTCCTTCTCCTTCTCCTTCTCCTTCTCCTTCTCCTTCTCTTCTCCTTCTCCTTCTCCTTCTCCTTCTCCTTCTCCTTCTCCTTCTCCTTCTCCTTCTCCTTCTCCTTCTCCTTCTCCTTCTCCTTCTCCTTCTCCTTCTCCTTCTCTTCTCCTGCCTCTGCCCCTGCCCCTGCCCCTGCCCCTGCCCTGGCAGTGTCAGGGCTCTGCTGCCCTGTCCTTAGAGCAGCAGGAGCACAGCTGCTGCCACCTGGCTCAGCTACACCAGCATGTCCCCGGGGCGTGTGCCAGGGCAGCAGGGATGTGTCCCTGGCCCTGCCTGGGGACACGGCTGCAGGGACGGTCAGGGCTGATCCAGCACCTCCATCCTTTGCCAAGGGCGTGGCTCGCACATCTTCCAAAAGCTGCAGAGCTTCTGCTCCCAACTCCTGGCCCAGCCTTCTCCTTCTGGCCTGGGGACCTTAGCTGTACTCTCCCTGGAGTTTCCAGGCATCCTGGCATCTTCCTCCCCCAGAGCTCTTCCCATGGCCCTGTGAAGCATCATCTGGCCCTGTGGATCCTCCCCTGGGCACTGCCGTGCTACAGCCAGGGCAGTTATTAAACTGGGAGTGTGAAGCTGCTGTGAGCTGCCGTGGCTGTGGGGCCAGCTTGGCCTCCAGGGCATCAACACCCCCTGCCCTGTGAGCTGGCAGCCAGACAGGCTGGAACAATAGTGCAACTTAACGGAGCAAAACAACCATCGGTGTTTCCTATTAAAAGTATTTTTATGATGTTGATTATTATTAATATTATGTAGGGGCTGTAATTTTCTCCCGACTCACTCCAACATCTCACAAAATAAACAGTTGCTGTATTATCCCCTTGTAAATGAGACCACAGGATTGTAAACTTTAATTTGTTACTTTTGGCTGCTCTCAGGTTTGGCAGACAATTAAACCAATTCATTAGTTCACAGAGGCACATTTTTGGCCATGTCTGGCTGTGTGAAGTCATCCAGTGAACACATTGGAGCAGGGTGTGGAAAAACCGTACTGTGCCTTTGCCACAAGATCTGTCAGTAACGGTCCAAACAGGCCACTGTGGACTTTGCAGACCGAGGTGGGAGAGGGTGTCCTTGCTCCTGCGGCTCTGCTGTGCCTGGGCATGGGCCATTGGCAGCCCAGTGCTCCCATGTGCTGGCCAGAGAAGTGGCATTGGTTCCGTATCTGACAGCAAAGTAGCTGTGTCGTGCCTGAGGCTTAACCTTTAAATTCTGCAGAGTTGGACTAGTGAAACTCCATAGGACATGGCAGAAAATGCTGAGGCTTGGAAAGGCTAATCTGCTCGTGTGTGACCTCCAGAGCCAGCCCCAGCAGCTGAATTAATTCCTTCAATAGCTGGGCTGCTTTCGATCCCTGCTTTCCCAGCTGCAGACACATGGTTAACCTGCAGAGCCCCATGACAGCAGAGCACAGCTTTTAGCCTTTTCAGGGCCACCAGTGGTATGTGCTGGGAGTTAAGGTGGGTTTCTTTTAAATAGAAGCTCTAACAGTGTGTTTTATGGTATTACCACCTCCCCTGTCCAGAGTGGCTTAGTGCAAATCACCCTGCAGAAGAGGTTCCCTTGTCAGACATTTTTCACTCTCTGTAGTTTCTTAGATGTGTCCATTAACAAACCAAAAATCCGGAACCATCTTAGTCTTGAAAAAAGCCCCATAAAATGAATCTCTTTTCCTTTGTTCCCTCCACAGGAGGAGGCTTTTTTATAGCATTCAAAAAGGAAGGAAAGATTTTTGAATAAAAAACCCTAAAAGCTTCCCCAAACTAGCTCCTCACCGTTGTGTTTTTCACTGGCCAGCACTTTGAATTTGGATTTGCAGAGTTCTTCTGCTTTGCAATTTCCTCTGAGTGATCCCACCACCTCCAGCGTGTCTGGGGAACGTCGCTGGGCTCTGGCCCTCCATCAGCTGGAAATGCTGGAGAGAAGGGGAGGCTGTGGAAGAGAACGGAGCATTTTTGAAAAGCTGTTCACTTCCTTCAGTGTCTTGACTAGTTTTTCCTTTTCCTGAAATAGTAATATTAACAGAAGTGTTTTTGATAAAACAGTGAGCGAATGTTGCAGAAGAGCTAATTATGACTTCGTACATGACGGCAGCTCCTCTGGAAAGCAGCTGCAGAAACCTGCCCGCCCCACTGAGCCACAGTGGTTTTCTTCCAGGATTCCTCCTGCTGCTGGTGTGGTGTGAGCTCCATCTCCTTTGGGTGTCAAACACATCCTCTGTTCCTCAGACTGCTCCGGGGGGAGATGGAGAGCTTCACCCCGCTGCGGGCAGCTGCACTTCGCTGCGTGAATTCCAATTAGGAGCTGGAGGAGGAGGAGGAGGACGACGACGAAGCTAGCTGGGTTTTGAGTCAAAAAATAAGCCCTGTATTTCCCTCCTTTCAGCTATTTATCAAGGCTCAGTGCAAAGGGCCTGACACCCGGCCAGCACAGCCCGGCTGCTGTGATGTGTGTGACACACGAGCCGCCGCGGAGCCGGTAATGAGGGACCTTGTGCTGAACGGCCAATTGAGCAGCCGCTGCCTCCAACAGCTTCATCTCGCAGGGACGGCGGGTGGATCTCTATTTTGACACATCCTCGCTGAATGAGGAAGAGAACAAGCAGAAAATGGCTGATGATAAATGCAGCAATTAGGGAAGCTTAATGGAGCAGAAGGTTTTTTGTGAGAAGACAAAGAAATTGCCGTGCCGACACCTGCAAGGAGGTCCCAGCCGCTGTGCAGGGAGCCTCCAGCTGTGCCGCAGCAGCAGGGGCTGGGATGAGGAGAGCCGACCTTTTTACTTCACACACAAATCCCTCAAAGGCTTTGGAAAAATATTTTCCAAGTTAAACTTCAAAACATCATTTGATTTTTCTTTTTCTCCATTATGTTCAGAAATAGGAGCCTGTAATTTAGGCCTGGTGTAGTCTTCCCCCACTCCTTGCTTTTTATTCAGTTTCACATAATACAGTGCGCTACTGGGAAAGGCATTTTCCTGACAAAGTATTGATCTTGGTGCTGTGAAAGAGCTGTGGCCTCAGCAGGGGGATGCCATCTTGCTGGACACAAGTGGACAAGAAGCTGCTCGCCCACAGTGATGCCCAGTTTGAGGCTGAGCCCATGACCTGCCCTGCTCTTCCCTGTTTCTGAGCTAAGCCCTGGACTACCAGCTCCCCAAGATTTGAGCAAAAGTGCTAAATTGTTTGCTCAAGCCCCATTTCTCTTTATTTCCTTAGCTGGACTCTCCCCAAAGCCAACTGCCTGTGCAAAGGGGCACCAAGAAGCACAGGGGAGATCTCTTCCAGGGGTGTTGGCATGGGGACACCCAGGTTTTGGTGACAGGCAGTGCCATTCTGGCCTCTCACAAACCATTACCAAAATCCCCCAACACTGCAACACAACTGTTTTCTTAAGACTTTGGCAAAAAGGGATTTCCTGAAGGAGGTAAGGGAAAGGTTTCCTTTTTTTTTCCTTTTTCTTGTTTGGCACAAGCCAAGGAAAACACAAACCTTGTTTTCCCCGCTGTTGATGGTTTCTCAGCTCCAGCTTGAGCTGCACACCACCGATCCACCTCTGCTCTCATTCTGGCACTTGCTGGGCTGCCCGAAGCACAGCTGGTGTGTCTCGCTCTTCCCTAAGCTCTCAGGATATTGCACTCCTGAGCAGCTTCTTATGCTTCCCCTCCTCTGGGCCCGGGCGGGGCTGGCGCTGCAGACCTGGCACTGGAAGCTCAGCCTGCTGCCGAGTCCTTGGGCTCCCCTGCATCAACCCTCTGTCAAACTCCAGATCACCAACAGCTACCTACATATTTATCTATCTATATAGGCTGGAAAGGACAACTGCCATATGCTGATTTTAGGCAATAAAGCTGGTTTTTTAGGGAAGCACTACAGCTTTTTGTCAAGGAACAGTTAATATTTTTGACAAGTGATCTGAGGATTCTTTACAGCTTTACAGAGTGGCTTTTTCTCTCACTCCCTGATATCCTGGTTGTCTATTTTACTGACTGGGCCAAGAGTGACCTCCATTAACTGGAGCCGGTGCACACATCTTCCATGGAGCCCCAGTGGGCGTGTGGCATTTTGGCAAAAAGGTAACGTAAGTGGTTGTACACTGGTCTCACTCCTTATGGCTTCCTGAGTATCTTTTTAAACACAGGTCGCCTGAGGCAAGCAATGAACCTTCCAAATCCCATCTTCTTCCTCCCACCCACTGTCATTTGTTTGCTAAATTCCACCCTTTTTTGGTGACTGAGGGAAGTCTTCGGGGAGACAGCCAAAAGTAGAATAAAAATGGTGAAAACAGCACAAAATGAAAGCTGAACAGTGGTAGAAATGCATAAAACCCAGGAAGTCCTTCTGTACCAGTTCTTTTAGCAGAAGGCTGCTCAGCTGGGGTGGCTTAAAGGAATAAGGCTGAATTAATTAGTTTCTCTGTTTAGGTAATAATACCATTAATCACGACGAACCATTTTGTGAGAAGGCTGATACTTGACACTGTGTAATTCCACAGGAATCCCACTGTAGTACAGCATTATTGATGGGTCATCCTCCGAAGGCGTGAGAGCAATGCCTCCTAATACAGTAAATGGCAAACCACTGATTTTCTTTTAATATTCAGACCACCACAACATCAGTCATGATGAATTCTTCTGGCACCAGGGTGGCTGCAATAAGCAATCCTTCAGGAATGCCAGGGGAGCATGGCATTGATTTAATGCTCACTTTTTAAGTTATACACAGACCATCAAATGCTTCCAAAGGGTATGGCCCATTTTTGCATTTTTTTCTTTGCAGTAACAACCTCCTTGCTCACACAAACCTGCATTGGGAAGATGCAGCCATGGACTCTAACAGAGGTTAGGGGGGCTCATTGATGCAGGTCCACATCAGAGATGGTGTCAAACAAGATCCCATGCTGGACACTGGCATCAGGAGAATTACAATCCCCCTGAGCCGGGCATTACGAATCTTTATGCCGATTCCAACACGCTTTTCACATCCACCATGTGTTCCGTGTTCCTCCAGTTTCAGCTGGGAGAGCAGGTGCTGATTTTTAATGCCTGTTTTGTTTTAAGCCTCCTTTCATCAGATTAAGGACCCTGCTATTTTATTTCATTCCATTTTTTCACGCTCAGTAATTCAGTCACACGCAAACCTAAACCCAGAAGCTGTAAGAGGCTGCTGAGGCAGCGCGGCGCTGCGGAGTGCGCGGGGATCGGGGCAGGCTCGGCCCCGGGAAGGGCTGCGGGTCAGAATGGGAAGTGGAGAGCAGTGCTGGAGGCAAGAACCTTCCCGTGGTGATGCCGTCCCTCCACGCGAGCTGCTGCACACAGGCCGTGCTTCCTTTGCTGTCCTTGTCCCCCCAGGCAGGAGATGCTGGATCAGCCCCCGGGGCCGTGGGGTGGGGATGCTGCAGGGCTGAGGGCACTGCTCCTCTCTCCTCCCCAAACCCCCACATCCCGACCTCCAAAGCCCCAAAGAAGGGCCCTTCTGCTCCTTCTGCTGGGAAGGATTCACAGGCAGAAGCAAATCCCTGTCCCAGCACCAGCCCCTTCCGCCAGCTGCCTCCTCCCAGCCGTCAATAAACCATTAGCCTCGAGTCAACAGCGCTGGCTACGACACACAAACACTCAACTGCCTTTTTCATCCAAAATCAATGTTGTATTTATCTTCATTGATCTACAAGGAAACTGAATGTTTAAA
>VZTB01000708.1:2191622-2295534 GCA_013397245.1 Thryothorus ludovicianus | reverse complement strand
TAATTTTTTTTTTTTTTTTTAAAACCTTCCTCCCCCCAACATCCACTAAGACCTGCCTCCGAGTTCTTGCATAGTTGAAGTATATATGCCGTACTGAGCTTTCTGAGTGTGAATTTCTGACTGTGACAAGAGTTATGAGTTGTAACCATGTTAACAAATAACCAGAGTGGTTCTAGAAACCATTTTTATAAAGTCTACCTATGTTAANAAACAGTTTTGTACATTATTATTATTATTAATATTTTAATATATATCTGTAACTTCGGTTCCAAAGTACCAAGGTAAGTGATCAATTGGCCTCAGAAGGGAACCTCACAGTGGACTGTAAAACTACAGTATTTCCATAAATAATACTTTTAAGAAACCCTGGGTATTTTTTTCTTAAGGATCTGAGGCCTTTAAAATGCAAATTTAACTAAAAACAAAAGCAAAATTTCTTCTTTTTTTAAGTGAATAAAGAGCACAAAATTAAAAAAAATACAAATCCATTAAAAATGTTTCTCACATTTGGGAAAAAATGTACAAACTTGATATTCTTAACTCATTTTTTTTTAGCACAGAAACAAAAAACAAAACCAAAAATCAATACCTATATATTAAATTCCCATTCTCAGCAACCTTCTTGTTGGAAAGTCCCCAACCCCGTTATTTATGGAAATGTGCTTAACTTCTACAAATTTTACATTAAAAAAAAAGTTTACAGCAGTGCATTTTGTAAAAGGTTTGTTGTTTTCTTTTTTTCTCGTTTTTTTTTTTTTTCCTGTTTTTGTTTTTTTTTTTTTTTGTTGCTGTTTGTTTGTTTGCTTTGCTTGCTTCTTTTATGTACAGGTGAGTTTAAAATTCAATGTCGGGGACTATCGTGCCTCTACTTCTTTGGGGTTCCTAGAGGGGGAGTAGTCCCTGGACTCTGAGTTTGTGAGTGGGGTAGTCCTGCGAGGGGAGGCAGGTCTGGTGCTGCTGGCTGGTACGAGGGGCGGCGGCGCGCTCAGCGCTGCGGTCGGCGGGTTCCTGTTCAGGATCCCGTTGTGCATGGCAGTGGATGGGCTCAGTCTGGGGTAATGCATCCCGCTCAAATGAGGCATGAAGGATGGCACGTGTGCCAGGTGGCTTTCGATGGGGGATGAGTGCAAGTGGTGCATTCTGGCACGCTCAAGTTCTTCCCGTAAGTGCAAGCGCTCGCGCTCCTCCACTTGCCGCAACCGCTCCTGCTCTCGGCGGGCTTCCAGAAGGTTCTCGTGGTTGTAGTCGTGCGGTTCCCTGTCTCTGTAGGAACGCTCATGGTCGTAGAAGCCAGAGGTGGTAGGAAACCTATGGATAGGGTCTGTCCGGAGCTGGAAGTCCATTCGACGGTGCAGGTCTAAACTCCGGTAGGCATCTCGCAACGGGTCCCTCATCGGGTCCCAGGAAAATCCGGGATGCGGCAGCCTCTCTCTTCCTGACAAAGGGTTCATGCCTATGAGCGGGGTCATCATCCTGCTGCGATCCAGGACATTCATGTTGTTCATCTGGTGCACACTGCCCATGGAGATGGGCATGGAGGCAGCCATCGAGTGGGGCAATGATAATCCATGGAGAGTGGGTGGTGGGGGGTGCTCCACTGACCGGGAGTGCTGGGAAGGCTCAGACCCAACCACTAGCACATCACTGTCTTCCTTCCTCTCCTCCTTGACTTTGATGTCGTTCTTAATCTTCTGGAGGTCGCTGGGAAGCTCTGTCTTTCTCTCCATGTCCTTGCTCATTAGATTGGTAAGCTTCAGGCTCTCACTTAGTGCAGGTTTGCTGTATGGGGATACAGACTGGATTACTGGCTTTGTGTTGTCCTCAGAGGGTCTCTTATCATGGCTTGGAGTTTCCTTCACTGGGGAGCGGCTCTCTTTGATCTTGTGTTCAGCTATGGGCGGCTCTCTCAGGCGGTCAGGGTGCTCTCTCTCGGGCTCCTTGGACCTCTCCCTGTCCCCGAGGCTGGCCTGCCTGATGGGATCACTGGAGCTCTGGCTGTTGCTGCGGATGAGGTTGCTGATCTGGTGCGTCACTGGCGCTGATGCCGGCGAGGATCTGTTCGAATGTCTGTTTTTATCCATGAGGTCTCTGCAAAGACGGAAGGGACATCCTTGGTTACGTGTGAACAAACACACCTGAGATGTTGGGCTGTGCCCAGCTGGACACTTTGAGATTGCTCAGGAAAGGATTTGGAAAGCTCTACAAGCATCAGCTACAGCTGTGATATGCACTAGCTGCCTTTACATACTTCAAAGACAAAAAAGTTAAATGCTCACAAATGTAGGACTAAACTGGGGACGTGGCTGGAAGAATATTATATTCACCCTAAGATTTCACTGAGAAATGTAGGGAAAGAAGAATCCTAGACAGCTTATTTTTTTTAAAAAAAAGCTTATTGTGTGTTCATGTGTACATCTTGCTGCCAGACAATGATCTTCTCAGCTGTAAAACTTGAGTTCCTTTCCTAAAACACAGATCCAGGTATACCAAACAGAAGCCTATAGAAATGTATGCAGGTCCCTTCCAAGTGAGCCTCATTGACGGGAAACAGCCATAAGGTGAAGTTGATTTTCCTACAGAATTGCAAGACTTTGTTGTTTGGCGGTTCTTGCAGGTAAGCCAGGTGCTTCAGGAGAAAGATCCTTGAATCAGCCATGCAACTGAGCAACTGAGCTGTGTTTCAAGAAGACCTGCTGTGATAAACAAGGGGTCTGATGACAACATCCATGGCTTAGAAAGAGAGGCACAAAGGTTTACATTTCCAATTGCACCTCTGCTTCTGAGCAAGCCAATTAGTCACAGTTAATCCCACCTTTTTAACAGGGGAATAAATAATGCTCACCTTCTAAAAGCACTTTGCTCTGAATGAGAGACACTTTAAATGCAAAATATGATCGTGTGATTGAGAGAACTGCACTATGCAGCTGAGAGGCTCACTGATGCCTAAGTTTTAAGTTGTGTTTGTTTTTGAGAGCTGTAATACCTGAGTGCTGAAAGCTGGAGGTGTTTTGGGGAGCTGTGTAAGTATTTATCCCTTATGATTACATTTGCTAACCCAGCTTTCTTCCTCTGTGGTAGTCCTGATTGCTGGTCAAGGACGTGGTTTATTAAAACCATGGCCAAACAGGGATGCTGGGGACAGCTTAAGCTAAATTAATAGAAGTGTAATAGAGCTGTTAACCCCTGTGTGAACACTCCTGAGAGTAAAGTAACCTTGGTCTGCAAATTAATTCCACTAGAGCCAAGAAGGGATACCTTCCCCACCTGAACGAAATCTGTGCAAGCATGTCAGACAATTTAACATGTAAAGCAAGAAGGTTTTCAGCCTATTGCTTCCATATCATCTTGTTCACAGGTACTGCCTGAAGATCTCATTAAAAGCACTCCAGCAAACTATGAACCCCTACCACTAGTCAAGCACACATGTCTAACACTTGCAGGCTGTTATTGCCTACAAAGGAGTAGCCTGGCTCTGAAATAGAAAAGGCTTCACAGCTTCAAAATCATATAACTGGGAGCTAATTAAGTAACTATAGCCCAGGTGATACAGGCCTGTCATTGTTAGTAAGGGTTTGCCCACAATGCAATTTTTTAAAGTCAGTTTTGCTAATGGATTTATGCACACTGCTCCAGATACAGGCATTTGCATTTTTATCTCGTTAATGTCCAGCTAACATTTGAATTCATCAGCATATCTGTACGTTAATGAGAACTATGACTGTCTCCAAAGGACCCATCACAGTTTCAGAATACACAGCAATCCCGAAGCAGCTGCCTTGAAAACAGCCAAGTTTTCAATACACTGAAAACACAGCAACACACTCAATTCCTCAGCCTGGTGCCTTTTGTTAACTAGCAGGGACTGGGCTACCATATTTCCACAGAAGACAAATCTTAAAAGGCAAAGAGGAATTTTTTTGGTGCTGCTAGTACTTGTGCTTATCTGAGGAAAAAACCTATCAGCTGCTTTAAGGATCAGCAACATTTTAGTGAAAACAGAAAAAAATATAGAGGAAAAATAATCCCAGGAGGAAGTGGTCAGAAGCCCAGAGTGCTCACCTCTCTTTGTCTCTGTCATCTTTGCTCAGAGAAAGCTCCCTCTTGTCGGGCTCCCTGTCCCTGTCCCTGTCCCTGTCGTGGTTGGTCACCGAGGAGCTCCGCTCCGAATCCGTGGGCTTGGGCCACTGTGGGGGCGTTGGGAAGGACGGCGGGGTCCGGTGGAGTCTGTTCCATGGCTCATGGGGGTTATTGAAATTCTGCAGGTTTGGGCCATCTTTGTGAGTAAAAATGTTGTTGTGAGCTAGAATAATGGCAGGGGGAGGAAGAGTTAAAAAAAAATAATTCAAAGCAAACCATTATACAGACGTTTTTCACAATATTAGTCACAAATAGAACTGTGCCTTTAAGGCTTTTTAATGGTGAAGGGGAGCTACTAGTGAGTGGACACAGATAATTCCAACATTGGGTGTAAGATCCACCAGCTCTTTTAAGGCTGTTATTGAAGGAAGCTTTATACATTTCAACAACTCAGAGACTACTGAAAATGCCCAGCTTCTCTTCTCCCCCCACCCCAGGCAAGGGCTCCAGCACAAAAGCAGTATTTTTCCTCAGCTCCTCTCTCTGGCAGAAACTTTAATTTGTGGGTAGTTACAAGCAATCAGCTGCCTGCAGCTGAGGCTTCAGGGACTTTTTTGTTGAAGAACTCAGACGATTTGGTGGTATGTATGTGTGTGTATAAACACAGAGCTTGGCTGTAGGCTTTTCAGAACAGTCACTCGATTCTCCTCCATCCATCTTCAGCTGATTCCTGTTGCACCATGAGATGCACAAGCATGCTCTCATGTGCTCTCTTATGTGTGGCTCTGAAGCATGTTTACCTACAGGTAATATGCTTTTCAAGTAGAATTATTTTATACATGCAATTTAAACTTCAGCCAACGGTTACAGAAGATGTCTACAAGAATGAGAAGTACCAACAGCTGCTCCACTGTGCATCTTCGCTGGTGAAGGGTGTTACTTTAGGTGCCCACAGGGTCCCAGAGCTCGGTGGGGTTTTGCAGCTCCAGTGTCTCTCTGAGCACACAAGGTACCAGCCCTCAGCAGTGAGGAGGCTCAGAGCACAGCTACTGACCTCTGTGACATGCAGAAAAGCTCCCACCGCAGAGACCTGGAAATCTTAGGTGCAGTGTTTTCATATAGGAGAATGGAGGTTAGGAATTAAACTTCTTTAAAAACTACCACCAGCTGCTGTAAATATTAGCATGTGGCTTTTCTGGAAGGGATGTTTGTCTGCAGTAACCCAGCCAGTACTTACTCAGAGCATGACTGCCTAATCCTCCAAAGGCATTGCTGCCTAAGTTCCCAAGGCCGCTGAAGGTGCTTGACCTGCTAAATGGATCTGGAAAGGCAAACAGGGATTTAGCAGGCATTTAGCCAAGAATGTTGGAGAATGAAACGCACCCCTCCCCTTCTTAACGGTTTGAATCCAAGTAGGATTAGGCCAGACTTTAAGCTGATCCTTCTCATTGCAAGGTTCTTTGCACAGAAAATTCCCATCATGTTAAAACGGAGAAGGGATTCAGTGCTCACTCTGCAAACAGGTGCTCTAATAAACTTTTGTCTGTGAGTCAGAAGTGAGCTAGAAATTAAGGTCTAATAGCTGAAATTAGGGTGGCTGCTGAGCTATAATTCTCTTTTCCTTATCAGTACTAATAGTAGAAACATTGCAATTGCCTTGAAAGAAGAATCTCAGCAGGCCCCTTGGCCAGCATTGAGGAGATGACTGTCTTGCTTCTGCACTTTTTTCCCAGTAAAGGCACCCATCACCAGAAGAGGTTCCTCTCTGAGACCACATAGCCTGTCTCAGGCTTCCACACTCCAGAGACAGCTATGGGTTAAATCCTACCAGTGTACTTGTTTTCTTTCCTACTGGTCATCTCTAAACAATTCCTCCTCCTGCTCACTGGCTTTTTGACCGTTTCCTTCAAGCCCTTTACTTGCCATGTTACAGGAGGTAATGCTGCTCTCCACTTCCTCACACATATCACATTTAAAATATCAAGGCAAATGGCACAAATAGCTCGTATCTTTAAGCAAACAGCTATTTGCTTATTTACTTATTTTAAAACATGTTCTTGCCCTTCCTCTTTGATCTTAAATGGCTGAGTGACTTGGTAGAGATGGTTAATTTTGACAGAATGTTCAGGAATTGATGTAGATCTGGGTATTTGAAAGAGGAAAAAAGTCTACTAGGTCATGTGGCATGCCACATTTACTGATTGGATGAATGTTACTAAAACATTAATCAACAGAGCTTGAACTTTAATTGGCAATGAGCTGCTTGTGAGCTTCTAAAATGAGTAAATTTGAGAAAATCAGGCTCTACTTACTGCCAATTAGGAAACTGAAAGGCTGGCAAAATGTGCAGAACATCTACTCGCCAGGAACTGTTCCCTGAACTCCTTTAAAGAACCTAGTCAAGACCTTTTAGAGGTGGAAAACGGTACAGGAGGAGCCCATTTTAAGCTGAGGTTTGTCTGAGGTATCTTTGCATAAATTTCCCCCATTTCTGCAGGCACATTCAGGAGCACAGGACTCTACAGGTCACAGTTTGGCTCCAGTGCAGTGTCCCAGCAGTGACAGATGTGACAGCTCTGCACTGCCCTCTCCTTTGGGGGACAGTGAGGGCATGTGCTAGGAGCTGGCAGGGATGAGAAGCTGGCCAGCTTCTGGATCCTGAGGCAGTTTAAGCCTTTCCCTCCCCTAGTGCTACAGTGCAGGACCACACTGAGAGCCAGGAAGGGGGCAGAGGTGTGGAGGTGAAGGCAGGGTTACTTACACTTACCTGCCAAGTGGTTCGTAGGCAGGAAACTGCTGTGGTGAGGTGAGGGACCGAAAGGGGTGGTGGCTGGATGTGTTGCACCTGTGAGAACAAGGTCCCTTTTTAGTTCAGGGGCAAGTGACCCCTTGTACACACAGAGCTCTTGGCCATCACATTCAAGAGCTGGATGCAAAAGCCAAATTTAAACAACAAATGCCACATTTAAACAACAAAGGCAGGGGAAGACTCCAAACCTTGGCCAGTCGAGCAACAGGCTGGATTTCCCTGAGATCCCTACCGAGGAGACTAACAGGGCACTGAGAGGCAGGAGGAGACCTTGCCCTGAGAGCTGCTGTTCACCTGGAGTAACGAGGAAGCCAAGCTCTTTGTCTGACATTTTCAGTCATTACTCCATGTTTACATTAAAAAGGGTCAGCCCAGGTTATGGGCCCAGACAGAAGGTGCTTGGAAGTGACTGATTAGAGTCCATATGCAACACCAGTTAATGACAGGCACGCAGGGAGCATCAATCATGCTTCTCCCAGGAGAGCTCCAGCTATGCTCTCACATCTGTCTCTGCATCCACAGGCTTTTCCCCCCGGCATTTTTTCCCTTTCCTAGACACTGTTCATTGCCATGGTGCCATCCTTCCTCGTGGGAAAGAACACCACTGCTGAGCATGCTGGATTACATGAGGCTGGGGAGATGGGAAGGAAGGGGTGAAACAAGCAAGTCTGCCCTGTATTTCAAGGTGGACCAGGCTCATGCAGAAAACTCTGCTCTTCTTTCAGGGCAGAAAATGAGAGATTCTCTCCCTTTGCAGGCAGGTGTATGTGAATCTGAACGGGTTTGCAACCTCAGTGTGGAAAGCACTGGTGTCACCTGTCACTGGGGTACTTGGTCAGCCCTGACCTGGCTTTCCCTGGAGATAGAGCTGGTGTTCCTCACCAGCTTGGGCACCTCAAACCTAAGCAGCCAGAAAATGAGTTGAAGAAACTTAAGAGAGACCATGGCAACGAGACCTATCTAGTACCTCTCTATAAACATTCTGACTGCTCCAATGCTTCAAGACGGATGGAGACTGTCATCTTTCTAATCCTTTAAGATTTCAGAAGGTGTATAATGGATGGGAGATTTCTTCGAAGGAGACGGCTTACAAACTCCACTACATGGGCTGATAATAAAAAATCCTCCAGAGGAAGGCAGGAGCAGCACTGCAGGCTGTCAGGCAGTTATTAAATAGACCGTCTGCCAGGCAGCCCAGCATCCGTCCTGGAGACAGGTGGCCCTAAGATAACTTATGTCTCCCCCAGTAACCAGGCAATGCAGCAGAACCAATGATTCACATCAATTGCACACGTGCTCAGTAAGGTGAAAAGAATGCCTCAGATATTCCAGAGGAAAAGATTTATTCCTCCATGTATTCCAGCTGCAGTGTTTGCTCACGTTGGCAGCACTCTTTACCTGGATTTACTGTGGGATGGCTCTTGTGATTAATATACTCACAGACAAGTTGCTGTAAGGTTGTTTCTCTCTAATGAAAGTTTTCTATTAGTTTGCCTTCTTTAATGTTTCTATTTCATACTATTTTCCCTTCTGCTTTTACAAATGAAAAGCAAGCCATGCTTGCATCTTTTAAGGGAAAAAACTCCAGTTACCAACTGGACTGGTGCTTTTCTGCCTGTTAGGGTAACTCTGTCCAGAACAGCCTTCAGTAGCAAAACCAGACATGAAACAAGATTCTTGTAATGACAACACAGGACAGCCTGAGGACACTGGTAAGGAAACATATGCCACAGGAAAACAGCCAGAGGTTTGTAAATAAGCTGTGCTTATGCATCCAAGCAGATGCAATAAGTATCTTAGCCCTGTATTATCAAAACACTTTTATAGAGACCAGAATACAGGGTAACACCCTACAACATAGAGCTGGTACCAGCAATGATTACATGTGATAGAAATGTGCATTTAATGCTTAAGAATTTCCATCCACAGACAGAGCAGAAAGACAGACTGAAGCAGTGGAGGAGTTCCTCCAGAAATAGGAGAAGGCTATGTGGCATCTGCATTTGAAACTCAATTCTCACAGAAATTTCATCTTGATTGTCAGCTGTAGCTTTTCTGTCATTTTTGGGACAGAGTTCAAAACAGTTCTAAAATCATTAATTTCAGCAGGATTGAACCAAGGCTGAATATGACCATGTCTGCACTGAGGTAGGGTGATTGTGTAATAGTGCATCAAAAAAACCAGAGTAACATTAGGGAAGAAAATTACATTATTTGCCAATTAATTACATACATAAAGAGCTAAGTTATATCTCATCAATTGATGCAGCTCATTCAGAATACAGACTTTGGCATCTCAAAGAGAGAAATTGTGAANATATGAAACACCAGTTAATGACAGGCACGCAGGGAGCATCAATCATGCTTCTCCCAGGAGAGCTCCAGCTATGCTCTCACATCTGTCTCTGCATCCACAGGCTTTTCCCCCCGGCATTTTTTCCCTTTCCTAGACACTGTTCATTGCCATGGTGCCATCCTTCCTCGTGGGAAAGAACACCACTGCTGAGCATGCTGGATTACATGAGGCTGGGGAGATGGGAAGGAAGGGGTGAAACAAGCAAGTCTGCCCTGTATTTCAAGGTGGACCAGGCTCATGCAGAAAACTCTGCTCTTCTTTCAGGGCAGAAAATGAGAGATTCTCTCCCTTTGCAGGCAGGTGTATGTGAATCTGAACGGGTTTGCAACCTCAGTGTGGAAAGCACTGGTGTCACCTGTCACTGGGGTACTTGGTCAGCCCTGACCTGGCTTTCCCTGGAGATAGAGCTCTGTGTTCCTCACCAGCTTGGGCACCTCAAACCTAAGCAGCCAGAAAATGAGTTGAAGAAACTAAAGAGAGACCATGGCAATGAGACCTATCTAGTACCTCTCTATAAACATTCTGACTGCTCCAATGCTTCAAGATGGATGGAGACTGTCATCTTTCTAATCCTTTAAGATTTCAGAAGGTGTATAATGGATGGGAGATTTCTTCGAAGGAGACGGCTTACAAACTCCACTACATGGGCTGATAATAAAAAATCCTCCAGAGGAAGGCAGGAGCAGCACTGCAGGCTGTCAGGCAGTTATTAAATAGACCGTCTGCCAGGCAGCCCAGCATCCGTCCTGGAGACAGGTGGCCCTAAGATAACTTATGTCTCCCCCAGTAACCAGGCAATGCAGCAGAACCAATGATTCACATCAATTGCACACGTGCTCAGTAAGGTGAAAAGAATGCCTCAGATATTCCAGAGGAAAAGATTTATTCCTCCATGTATTCCAGCTGCAGTGTTTGCTCACGTTGGCAGCACTCTTTACCTGGATTTACTGTGGGATGGCTCTTGTGATTAATATACTCACAGACAAGTTGCTGTAAGGTTGTTTCTCTCTAATGAAAGTTTTCTATTAGTTTGCCTTCTTTAATGTTTCTATTTCATACTATTTTCCCTTCTGCTTTTACAAATGAAAAGCAAGCCATGCTTGCATCTTTTAAGGGAAAAAACTCCAGTTACCAACTGGACTGGTGCTTTTCTGCCTGTTAGGGTAACTCTGTCCAGAACAGCCTTCAGTAGCAAAACCAGACATGAAACAAGATTCTTGTAATGACAACACAGGACAGACTGAAGACACTGGTAAGGAAACATATGCCACAGCAAAACAGCCAGAGGTTTGTAAATAAGCTGTGCTTATGCATCCAAGCAGATGCAATAAGTATCTTGGCCCTGTATTATCAAAACACTTTTATAGAGACCAAAATACAGGGTAGCACCCTACAACATAGAGCTGGTACCAGCACTGATTACATGTGATAGAAATGTGCATTTAATGCTTAAGAATTTCCATCCACAGGCAGAGCAGAAAGACAGACTGAAGCAGTCTGGAGTTCCTCCAGAAATAGGAGAAGGCTATGTGGCATCTGCATTTGAAACTCAATTCTCACAGAAATTTCATCTTGATTGTCAGCTGTAGCTTTTCTGTCATTTTTGGGACAGAGTTCAAAACAGTTCTAAAATCATTAATTTCAGCAGGATTGAACCAAGGCTGAGTATGACCATGTCTGCACTGAGGTAGGGTGATTGTGTAATAGTGCATCAAAAAAACCAGAGTAACATTAGGGAAGAAAATTACATTATTTGCCAATTAATTACATACATAAAGAGCTAAGTTATATCTCATCAATTGATGCAGCTCATTCAGAATACAGACTTTGGCATCTCAAAGAGAGAAATTGTGAAGAAGTTGAGCAGAAAGTTAAGTTTGAGAATAAAAACATTTGGCATTTGGTAGACAGATGTCCACATGAACCCACACTGGCCTCCTAGACCAGAATGTGAGAGCTGCAGGCTCCCATGGTCAGAGCCATCGAGAAGAACACAGTGAAGGTTACTGTCCTTTGGTAATTGCATAATTGTAATTACTTCTCCAACAGATTGGAAAACAATTGATCAGTGTAAACTGTATTTAATTCTTTGGAGCTTTTTGTAAATTCAATATATCATTTTAAGCTCCAGACTTCGCTGAATTTTGTAACACATAGGGAATTTTCTGTTTTAAAAAACAAACACTTAACAAATACACTTTCTGTGATATTTTCAATGCTGTTATTGAAGTTTTCCTTTTACAAAAAAAACCCTTTGTTTTCAGAAAACAAACAGAAACTTGGTGAGTGGAGGAGCTGAGAAGAATAACATGGCAAATACAAAAGCAAGAAAGAGACTGTGGCCACTTCCAATCCTGTGCAATGGAAACATTTTCAAGTGTTTTGTCAAAATCACTTTTAAAAAAATCACTCTATAGCCTATTAATCAGGCACATAAGAACCATCTGCACAGACAGGACTGTGAGCCAAGTGCTGCAGTTCAGTGATGTGCAGAGGGTCCTGCACTGGGGGTGGTGGCAGAGCCCTGCTCACAGCACCCCTTGGACCAACCCTGCTTCTATTTTTGAGGCATACATAGCTGTAAGGACATGCATGACATACACTGACTGACTTTTGCTTTTGTTTTTTTAAATTTTTATATCAACAAGGAATGACCTTCCCTTACCTGTGGTAGAAAACAGAGGCCTGGCAAGATCTTGTGGATAATGGAAGCCTGGAAACACTCCAGGGGCGGGAGGTCTGCTGAACAGGTCAAGTTTACCACCTATCTCTAGCTTGTGGGGATCCAGCTGCATTTGCTGTCAAAGGATATAAAACCAATCTCATTATACATTTCCTTTTTTATGGGAGAACAAGAGAGGGAGTTAAGGCTCATTCCTCCTTAGCCCTGCCAGGGAGTGTTAGTGAGAGTGACAGCAGCGTCCCCAGCCACGCAGCGCAGCCGTGGTCGTGCTCTGCCAGGCTCTGTGGGGCCATCCCAGCCTGCAGCCTCTCAGCTGCCTGCCCACCAAGGAAAGGTCTGCAGGGAGGGCAGGTCTCAGCCCCTCAGCACACACTGGGGCAGGAACACCATGCACCAGGTGCACGGCACCCCAGGAGCAGTCGGCGCTCTCAGCCTGGCCAAAAATACTCTGTGGGCACAAAGCAGGAGCCTGAGAGCTGGGTGATGGGCTCGTCTGCTCGGCCTCCCCAGTTCGACTGAGATGTGCCCATACCATGCCCTTCCTGCAGCCAGGACAGCTCAGTGTGCAGGCAAGGGGCAAATGACAAAGGAAGCTATGAGGCTTCTTCAGAAGCTGTTTTTATCCTTCCCCTGTAGAAGTGAGCATGGCCAGAACTGCATCTTAGTCATAGAAGCCTATCAACATTTTAAAAATTATGTATTTGCTAATAAAAACATATGGACATACGCCCCTTTCAGAGGCTTCTACTTAAGCAGAGAATAGCCTTCATTAATGGGACAAAAAAACTACTGCAGGAGCTACGAAATAAAAAAAGTCTACACAAATCCCTTTATCAGCTATTCTACCTGCCATAGGGAGCCTCAAGCTTGCAACAGCACCCCAGGGTATCTACATCCTGTTACCCCTTCAGTGTTAAACCCCCTCCATCTGCCCACCACCACAGCAGCACAGGAAGCCCCACAACCTCTAACACTGACGTTATCAATCCATTCTCCTGCTCTCTGCTCTGTAATGTTCTTCCCTGCATCGGCCATTTCATTACCTCCTCCACAGGAGGTACTAATGCAGAAGGGAAGCGACATTAAACGTGCATGCTTTGTAAAAAAAAAAGACTGAGTTTGGGAAATTACTCTGCCCCTCACTTTCTTCCTCTCTTTCTAGCTGTACACCCTTCCACCCAGCTCCTCTGCCCTCAGATAAACTTTACAGTTGCTACAATAAATGTTAAAGGAGTGTAAGTATTAGTTAATCAATACAGGCAAGCTTGAGAATCACCACAGTAACTGCTTCCTGCCCATTACTCACTCAAATACAATCTGTAAGCTAAAAGACTTGGCTTTGTTCCAGAAACCATCTGAATTACCTTTATCTTTTGCTGGTGATGGTAGATCTGCCAGGCGATCTGTACATGAACCGCACACCACTTCCCGGGTTTCTGCAGTGGAAAGCACAAGAATTTAGATTAATTCATACGTTGGCAATCTACATCAGATAGAACATTTCATTTCCCTTACTGTCAACCAGGCAGCTAAGCAATGAGAAAGGCTGATTACTAAAATGGCACAATGGATGATCAACATTTTCTTCTGTACTGCAGCAGATGATGTTTAAATTAAGAAGGAAACAGGAAGAATGTGGGATATCTTCCCCATCACATGGACATCTGAAATCCTGCCTTGCTCTTTCCTACTTGCACTCCCCCCTTCCCAAACTGAAATGAATGGCAGCAAAGAACAGTATGCCATGCTTAAGAGAAGGCAACTAATGGCTGAGAGCTCTGTTTCTGAAAAGAGCCCTGTTCACTCACCCCTGCTGCACTGCAGGCTAAGTCATGCGTGGTTATTATGGCTACTGGCTTTTGGGGAGGGAAAGGGTAGGGGCAAACAATCCCCAGGGTGAGCAGTGCCACAGCTGAACAAGTCCCTATTTTTAGCTGAGCTGTGGTACTTGCTGTTCCACTGTTTATGTGGAACATCAGCACATTGACCTAAGCCACCACGAATCTGTTCACTGGTGAATGTCTGCCCATGCTCACAGTCACTTATTTCTGTGACCCTCATTTCATACTGTGAACTGTTAATGCACATAAATGGATGCAAAATAAGGCCAGGATTCAACCTAAATGTTATTAATCAGAAGTGGCAGAGAACTAACTGACATTTTGCTTTAAGTAAAGGATAAGCATGAAATTTTCTACTGGATATGTTAAATTTCAATAGCACATGCACAATATTCCAAGTGTCTGTGTATAAATATGTATATAAAATCCCCCACAAACCTTACTTACTCTTACTGGAGGCCTATAAGGGTCTGACACCTATGGAAAAAGCAGAAATAAAACAATCAGTCTTTCTAAAACTAGCCAATATACAGAAAGGTGGGGAACTTCCTTCCTCTGAACAAGTAAAAGCATTTAGAAAGCAATGTTCCAGAGAAGTCCCCCGTGACATGGGAAACCTAAAAGGCTTAAAGAAGGCTTCAAACTTCTCTTTCATTCCTTGAACCAAACTCAGCAGAATTTTATGATAAACAAAGCAGCTTCATGCCAGCAACTGAACAGTGCCAGTGCTTTTCTGAACCTTGTAATTATTCTGAAATGGAGTGCATAAAACTACTCTCCAAGCAATACTGAAAGGAAAGACATTGAAGGGGTTTCCTGCCCCATTTTCCTCTGACTTTTGAAAGAAGCCAATACACCCCTTTGAATTCATGACTGGTGGAGATTACTGTCTCACCAGAGAAAGACAGCTTCTCTCCTCACTGCATGTTCCCAGTCTAGAAGGCCAATTTGCTCCCCAGCCTGCTCTCCATTTTTTATCAGCAATCACTGTGTTTACTGTCAACCCAGATAAGCTGAGAAGAAGTTTATATATTGTTGCCTACCCCTGGAGTCTTCTGCAGCAGCGTATGGTGGACTGTGCCTGGTCTACCTGCTACATCAATAGGGTTTGAAGTCTGAAAGACAAGAAGAGAGCGTGAATAATACTGTATCACACCAGTGGTACATTTAACATCTCTATCTGATGCTAACAGCATTAATTAGTCCATGTTTGCACTGCGCTTTGAACACGCATATTGCTACATTAGTGCTAAATGTTATCTCTTACTGACAGCCAACAGCATTTAACCACCATGTCATTTATTATTATTATTGAGCAGCAGTAACAGTATTCCAGTAGCACCCCTAAGCCCCGCTGAGAGCTGAGATCACACCCTGTTGTGCTGTGCATGGGAAGAGACAGTCCCTGCCCCCCAAGCTTATTCTTCAGACAGAACAGGCAGGAGGCAGGAGAGAGAATGAGAGGTGGCCTGACTCCCTCCATTTTCAGGCTGCAACCAGCACAGCAGCCAGGAACAGAGTAACTCGAGCATCCCAGTCCCATATTCCACACACTGGACCATGGCCCCTCTCTGACTGGGGCCAGGTAACACAATGCCTGAACCAGCAACAGCCCATCTATTTGCTTGGACAAGGCAAAAATGAGAAACCTTAGAAAGTGCTTGTGGGTCTTTTATAGCTTTGCATTGTTTACCCCATCATTTTCCAGCAAGAATTAAACACCTCATTGAATGAATCCCTGTTCCTCCTCCTCCAGATCCCACCTGCTGTCCTGTCCTAGATGATCCCCAAGAACTCGTTCATCTCCTCACTCCAGCATTCATCCATCTCCCACTCCCAGAGCAACTGCACCTGGTGCCTGCACACAGCTGAGGGCAGAGGGGCTAAACCTCATTCCCCAAGAGATTACTTCACTCATGTTTTAGGTCAAATCATAGCAGATTTCAAACAGTACAAGGCATGAGTGTAATCCTGGGTGTGGGAGGGAAGGTAGGTTTTAGTTTGTCTAAGGCTATGTAACTTCCAGACTCATTAAAAAGGGAATTCCTGTACGTGTGTGGGTAAGTCAATGCACTCCCCAGGCAGGTTGGAGCTTTCAGGGCCTCTGTGACAGCCGAGGTAGATCTAAGGTGGCAAATAAGTTACAGCTTTCATACAGGCAAGAGCTTTAAGATCACAACATGTTAATAGCATGGTGTCATCCTGTCCCTCTGTCCCCTGGAGAAAGACGTGAAAGCTTCCTCCAGCAAAGTAAACTGAATACTTCTGACCTTTTCAAGTTCTTAGCTTGTGAGAAATGGCCTTCAGGAAACTCACTGAGAAATTTACCGTCAGCCTGGATTTATGTGCAGTGGGCTCACATGCACAGCTGTAGGCAAATGACATGGGAAGGGGAAAAACAAAACCAAGATCTCTGCTTTGGAAAGCAAGAAGTGCAGGAGTCAGAGTGCCAAAGCCAAATCATCAAGTCTGTAGTGATTATGCAGGCTTTAGTCAAACAGCTTGGGAGGGAGAGACCACAGAGGAATGATGCAGTAACAATGACTGGAGTGGCTTTGCCTAGAGTCCAGCTCTGCCTCCTCTGGGAAACTGGAAAGCAATGTGCCAAAGCAGCAGATCCATCTTTCAACCTATCCCTCCCTTTTTCAGATGTTAGATTGTATATAAATACTGCACTGTGCAGAGATCAAATGATGTCAGTGATTAACCACAGCACCAGAGTGTGACCTAGCACTGCTTAAACTCAAACGAGCAAATGTTGGATGTATCTAAAATGAATTAAAAGGTAGTTGTAACAGCACTAGGAACTGCTTAAAAATGTAAAGGGTCTGTTCTCACTCTTTCTTTCTCACTATGTAACTGCTCCTTGGCCTAATGGTATTTTACAGTGGGATGGGATCTGTGAAGCTCAGTAGTGAAGATGGAAAGCAGAAGAAGGTGCCACTGGTGTAGCAGCAGCTCCTCATGAACGGGAAGGAGCCTTATGGCAAAATAGCCCTGGCTGCAAAATTTGTCCAATCCCACCTTATTCCTGCAACTCCTTCTCTTGGAAAATCAAGTTTACACCCTGACTACTCAGGGTTTGTAGGGATTCCCTGTCATCCCTTGCAAGAGTAACAACAATTAACACTGCCAGACAAACTCCATCAAGGGATGGCCATGTCCTGTCCTTCTTGCTCCCTCTGTTTCCATGAACTGCTCCTTCTCTAGGCCTGCAGCCACCACACACAAAACTGCCTCTGAACAAAGCCATTCTAGAGACTTTGCTATTTGTAATGCATCCCTAAAACAAAATAATGACAAGGATTTGATGGGCGTCCTCTGGCTTCCATTAAAAGCATTAAGTTAGGGGGGAAGGTTGCAAAAGGCCTTGTTTGCAGCAGTTGCTAATTGCTGACTTCCACTGACATCAGTGAGACTGCTGAGGGAAACACATCCCTCAGGCCTGCCTGGTGTGGGTGTGGAAATCACCTTCCAAATGCAAACAGGAATGGCCTGGCTACAGTGCTGGTCCTTCAGGCCTTCCTACACAGCAGCAGAGTTCTATGGAAATGCAGTCCAAGATAAGAAATCTCCAAAATCACAGCATGTAAGGAAGCTGAACATGTCACCTTACAAATGGAGTACATGCTCCATTTTCAAACAAATGCTATATAGATGCAATTCATTATTTCTTGTTTGGAGAGATTTAACAGTTTTGATACATTTAAAAATAGTTAATAAAAAGAACCTGTCTGGGAGGGAAAAAAAAAAAAAAAAAAGCAGTGCACACCACAGAGTTTGCCAAAAAATGGGGATTAGATGGCAATATTTCCAAATGCCAACCAGCGCTAGTTGTAATGACATGTTACAGCTGCAGTGCACCTTTCAAACACATTATCTGAAAGAAGCTTGCAGGCATTAATCAGCCCTTAAAAAACCCACTGCAAGATAACTTTATAGATGAGGAAGCTGAGGAACAGAAGGTTTAAGCGACTTGCCCAAGGTCAGACAGTGTTGGAGCTGGGAATACAAATTCAAATTGCTCTACCCATGTCCAGCAGTCTCTCCCTATTGTTCCCACACTTGTGAAGTCAAATTCTCATTGGTTTTTCTGGGAATAAACACAGTTTATCTTTTGCAATCTCAGACCATTAGATTTATAAAATGATTTGGGACTCATTGGTCTATTATGAGCTGTAAATATTTCAATCAAAATAATGCACTTCACTCTATCCTTCTCTTCCAGTTTCAGCAGACCTCCCAAGTGAACCACTACATCCTTTCCAAGGAAGGATCTGCAGTGCCAAGAGAAAATTTCTGCTGAAGTGTTGGCTGCTTTGTGCAGAGGATGCTCACAGTTCTGCGGGGTGATCCTTTCCAACCCTGTGCTGCACTTCTGCTATTCAAATCATGTGCTGCAAAATCACCAGAGACAAGACTCTGAACACAGTTTCTCTCCCAGCAAAAGAACAAAGCCTTCAGAAGAAGAAGTCTGTACCTTCGGTTGAAATGCTCCCTGAAGTGACCCAAAGGGACCTGAATGTGGAAGCATGGGTGGCATTCCAGGCATTGCTGGAGGATAGGTTGGAAAGAACTACAAAAGAAAAAGAGATGCTTATGTCACAGGATGACTTGAACAATAATGGAGGTAGGTGCCAAGCCTGGCACATACAAAAATAGTACTGTGCTGAACAGGTGCCACAGTGAAAATACATGATAAATTTGCTTTCAAAATTTTTAAGAGCAAAGCCAAAACTGGAAAAATGCACTCATCTGATAAATTTTCTAGATAGTGCTGAACGAGTGTGCCTTTAAAAATTGTGGACTATTGCAGGAAGCACAGAGCATAATTTAGGGTTTATGTTCACTTTCCATTAACTTTGCATTTTTCTGCTGTTGCAAACAAATTGATCCTGTTTTGAAATGTGACCTACTTCAATTTTTAAAGCAAAAGGAACCACAAGATGCTGCACTGCACTCTAACCACAGGCAACATGCACACCACCTTGTAGTTGTGTAGGCTGGGTGAAATTTTGCTTGGGCCTCTCCTGAGCGCACACAGCAGTTTTCCAAGTCCCAAAACATGTAGTTTTTTTGTGCTTTGGAGCAGTGGGGAGCACCAGGAAGAAACCACCAGTCTGACTTACTCCTGTGACCTGAGCAAAACCTTGTGAAAGAGCCATGCACTCAGGGCTGCTGCACTGGGAGAAGCACCAGCTGCAAAGGGACTGCAGTGACCACTGACTGAGCAATTCCTGCGCATTCCCTGCCATCCCAGGCACAGCGATACAGAGCCGCAGCAGCAAAAATGCAGGAGACAGAGAATTTAAAATAATAATAATAATAAAAAAAAAAGCCCAAAGAAAACTCGGTACCTTAAAAACATAAAAATCAAGGCGGAAAAAAGAGCTTTAGGAATGAATGGATCAAAACACTACTCATCAATTGAAAACAAGCAAAAGAAGAGCAAGCAGAACCATTAACAAAGAAACCAAGGAGAAAGGTGAGCACTCACGTTGGAATGTCGAAAGTAAGGGTTGTCTAATTTGGGAGCGTACTTGTCAAACTGGAAAGAAAAGAGAAAAAAAAAAAGGAAACAGGTGAGTTTGGTTTTGGCAGTAGCAGACACATCAGGATTTCAACATAGACAAAAAATCATGGCCTGTGTGTAAGCGTTTAACAGAGCAGAACTGCCGGGTGATTCCACACTCGCTCATCGGGGAGGTGAAGGATTTCCCCAGGCTAACACAGAGCAGCCCCCAGGCCACGCTGGGCACTGCCAAGGCTCACTGCACAACCAGGCACTGCATGAACAGGCTCCTGCTCTGGGAACAGGGCAGTCCTGACACTGCAGCACAGTGAGACACAGGGAAGTTCAGGCCCAGGTTCAGATCTGGGATCTGCCCCTGGATCTCTGAACTAGATCACAGACTAGCAGGTAAGTTTTCCATTAGACCCCAGTATCTACTGTGGTGCAGCCAATGCCAATTCCCAGTCTCCTGGGCTCCTGCAAGCACCAAAATTCTTTGGGAAAAGGCGGAATTACTTCAGATACACAAATCTCAATATATTCCCCCTCCCCTGCAAAAGGGAGAGTTTCCCAGAGAAAAGGTGACTGTAAACTTTTTCCATTCCAGCATGGGGTTTTAACACCTCCATGTGTGCAGTCTGTGCCCTGTTTGTCCTGTACCATCTCGGAAGCAAACCCAAAGCACACACACATTGCATTTCTGAACAGTATGTACATTCTGCTGGGGAGGAGGGAATGGGGAAGAAGGCAGGGAAGGGAGCTGTAGGACCCCAGGAAAAGCTGCTTATTTGGCCAGTCAGCTGCTGCTTCACACTCCTCTGTGTGCAGGAGAGTAGATTTGTAATTTCATTAATTACAGTTATTACTGGAGCCATGTCCCCTCCAGTGTAAATACCATAAATTACCAAACACATGCAGCTGTAATTTCAACACTCTTCTCTGGTGTTGGGATTAGCAGACCTGATCTAGTGGAATATAAGAAGATGTGAGTGAAATATAACAAAAGAACCTTGCAAGTTGTTTTTGGTCTGAAGGCTGACATCAATGGGCACGGGTGGGAGGGGAGGGAGCTGTTCCCAAGCTTGGGTACCACAGTTCTTAAATAACACAGGAGACTTCTGAGAAAAGATTCAGGATTGTTTTACACAGACCAAGCAAAGAAGGGAAGGTGTTTACACACAAGTACACTGAGCAAACACCTGGGGCTGGATGATATTGCTTTTAATTGTCTTGCTGCTAAGCAGATTACAACCCAAGAATGTCATTGAGCAGTCAGCAGTGGGAAAGGAAAGTGGGAAACACTATGCTCCTTGAGTCCTTGATAGTTCTTCCCAAAGGCTGCTTCTGCTAGCCTTAAATAGGGTTGTTTCTGCATTTTGGACACAGTGTGAAACTGAGGGGGAAAAAAAGCTCAATCTTGTGCTTTCAATTTCACAAAGTAATTGCCAGAAATGGGGAGAGAGTGCGTTTTAAAGTACTGACAAAATCCATTTGTAGCAGATCCCTAACAATTTTGTAACAGCTGCAGCGAAGTCCCATTGTGTTACAAGCAAATTCAATGACCAAATGCTTGTTACACGGCCAGGAGGGTCTCTCCCAGCAGAACCAGCCACACACAAATTAGTGCTTGTTGATGTAATCAAGTAATAAAATGCCTGAATCAATACAGATCAGGTATTAGGAGGAAGAGGGACAGAACTGCTATCAGATGAGATGCTGCACTGTGGTGAGAGCTCTGGGTAAGCCAGCATGGTTTGCCCTGCACCCAGCAGCCATGGGGACAGCATTTGGGGCTGGAAGCCACCCATCCTGTGGCATCCTGGTTGGTGTCTTTTGATGTGTCAAGGCAGCCAGCTCTGGGAAAGGGGGAATGGAAATACACAGCAGGACACACGGAAAGGAAACGAAAGGGATTCTGGACTTGTCTCGTGGGTGCTGTATCTGCTCGTGGGTAGCAGCATGGGGGACCAGGAGGTTGGTGTGGGGGCTCTGGGTGGAAAGGGGGTCCCTTTGGGAGTGCTGGCCTCCAGGTTGGAAGGGCAGGGCCAGCACCCCTGGCTGAAATGAAGAGGGCTGGGTTTTGTTTGACAAGAGTGGGTTAGGCTTTTTGACCAGAGATGCTCTACTTATCCTCACATTTTGGGCTGGGGTACGCACCATGGGAGGTGCAGAGGGCGGCATGAGCGGCGTCTGGGGCAAGCTGGATGGAAAAGGAGTGAATGTGTGCTGGTGGGTGTGTTGGTGCTGATGCGTGTGTTGGTGCTGGTGAAACTCCGCTCTCAGCAGCGGCACCGGGCCAAGTGAGGCAGCGGCCCGGTCCGAACTCTGAACCAAAAACCGGTTGTTCAGCTCTTGCCTGAGCAGTTCGTGATCTAGAGGAGAGAGAGAGAGAAAAAAAAAAGACACAGAGGCCCGTGGGCCTGTGAGTACCACAAAGACGGAGGAGAAAGAGTCAATATTCACCTGGCATTCCCTGTTTCTGCAGGTCATGCTGTGGTGGTTTTCTACGTGAGGACTCATTGGTGGAGGTAAGAGAGATGCCTGTGACAAAGTACCAATCAGAATCCCCGAATGAGGCTGGCAATACATGATTGGTTGGTTGAATGATATCAACAGGCTGGTATCTAAAGACAAGAGAGAACACCATGAGTCATCACAGCAGAAAACATCATCGGGGCTCGCACTCCGCCCCGCCCGCCCGCCGCCCGCGCCCGCCCGGCTCTGTCCTCCCCGGCACCGGCTGCCACCGAGTGTGTCTGGGAACCTGCCCCAGAGATCCAGCCTCACCTCTGGGATCACCCCTCAGAGATCCAGCCTCACCTCTGGGATCACCCCTCAGAGATCCAGCCTCACCTCTGGGATCACCCCTCAGAGATCCAGCCTCACCTCTGGGATCACCCCTCAGAGATCCAGCCTCACCTCTGGGATCACCCCTCAGAGATCCAGCCTCACCTCTGGGATCACCCCTCAGAGATCCAGCCTCACCTCTGGGATCACCCCTCAGAGATCCAGCCTCACCTCTGGGATCACCCCTCAGAGATCCAGCCTCACCTCTGGGATCACCCCTCAGAGATCCAGCCTCACCTCTGGGATCACCCCTCAGAGATCCAGCCTCACCTCTGGGATCACCCCTCAGAGATCCAGCCTCACCTCTGGGATCACCCCTCAGAGATCCAGCCTCACCTCTGGGATCACCCCTCAGAGATCCAGCCTCACCTCTGGGATCACCCCTCAGAGATCCAGCCTCACCTCTGGGATCACCCCTCAGAGATCCAGCCTCACCTCTGGGATCACCCCTCAGAGATCCAGCCTCACCTCTGGGATCACCCCTCAGAGATCCAGCCTCACCTCTGGGATCACCCCTCAGAGATCCAGCCTCACCTCTGGGATCACCCCTCAGAGATCCAGCTGCACCTCTGGGATCACCCATCAGAGACCCAACCTCACCTCTGGGATCACCCCTCAGAGATCCAGCTTCACCTCTGGGACTGGGATCACTCCTCAGAGATCCAGCCTCACCTCTGGGACTGGGATCGCCCCTCAGAGATCCAGCCTCACCTCTGGGATTGCCCCTCAGAGATCCAGCCTCACCTCTGGGCTGACCNGCCTCACCTCTGGGATCACCCTTCAGAGATCCAGCCTCACCTCTGGGATTGCCCCTCAGAGATCCAGCCTCACCTCTGGGATCACCCTCAGAGATCCAGTCTCATCTCTGGGATCACACCTCCCAGGCTCACAGGAGCTGCACCTTCCCACAGCAGTGAGGTGCTGGGGAGTGCCCTGGAGGCCAACAGCTCACTTTAAAATGAGCTGTGCTGACCTTCAGAACTGACCTTCAGTACTGACCTTTATCCTCTGGGTGTGTGACAGTAAGAGGCACACACACACACACACACACAGAGAAACTGATGTGTGTTAAGCCCTGACATACGTACTCCACAGGTAAAATTTTGCTAAGATCTGCAGCACAATGAGAGAACCGTGGGTGTGGGTGGCTGGAAACTGCCTGCTCAGAGATCCATCCCTGTGCCATTCCCTCTTCTCAGCCCCAGGACATGCACGCAACGACCAGAAACATCTATCCTATATAAATCAAGGCCTTCCTTGCAGTAATTATTTTTTTATGATCTTAAATAGCAAGCAGTCCTTTCCTCAATTTGTAACAGGCCATAATTCTTGTTTTTTGTCATTGTCTCCAGGCTTTTCTCCTCTGAGAAAACACAGAGGAGGAATCAGTGGGAAGAGGACAAACATTGAAGTGGCCCAAGATCTCATCAAGGTTGCAACGACTGCTGAAACAAAATGTTCCACCATATGACGTGGCCTCTTCTCAGCATCTTCCTCTGGAATAACAACTTGCATTGAATGTGAATGTGGTTCAGAGCAGGGGAAGGCACCAGTGCTTTAGAAATGATGTCACTGAAGACAATATAGACTGATGTCCACTTCTCCAAAATGTCTGCTAGTGTAACAATTAAATCCATCTGTGGCTTTGCCTAAGAACTTCAAACAGGGATTAGCATCCACACGTTATATATTTTTAAAGCAAAGCCCAACCTGTGTCCCCAGCTGTGGATGACACACACCCAGTCTTGACTGATCTACCTGCTTCTGAATTTACATGAATCCACTTCTTTCACTGTAACATCCCCTTTAAACTACAGCTCTGAATATAAAGGGGCAAAAGAACACCTGCACTTTAAAGTTTTATTTTATGTTCTGCAGGGATTCCTTTCACTTCGATTTTTTACAGTAACATTAGAATTGTCTAAATCAATCACTTTCTGAAGTGACATGGTTAAGATCTTTAAAAACAGGCACTCTGATGGGGAACTTCAAGGTCTCTACTACCACTTAGAAGTCTACAATTGAAAAGTCACATTTGAAAGCAAGTTTTGGGTGCCTAAGTCATTTGCTTTTCAGTAATAAATGTACTGCTAAGAGCAGGTACTGTGTACTGCTACAATTCATATAATAATTAATACAAAAGCAGAAAGTTTGTGATACTGAAGTCTAAGGCACTGGAGCAAAAGAGTCTGTAATGGGTTCTCCTTGGATTGAGCAAGTAAGAAAAAAAACTATAGGCTGAAAGCACTTAGGTCCAAAACCTAACCTGTTTAGAGAATATGAGCATGATTTCATGTGTGTGTTTACGCTTTTAAATCTGGCATGGTTTAAAGAAACTGAATCCTTCTGTTAGCATCAAGATAATCCACTTTTCTGGAGGGAGAGATAAAAGCAAGTTGGCAGCTGTAAGTGCTCTGATATCCAATTTCTTTAAGAGACTGGAAGTCAGACTGATAGATTTGCAGCTGGCTCCAGCCTATAGCCCTCTACCACAGCTTTGGCTTCCGTCAGGAAAAGAAAAGGCCTGGAGATGTTTGGAGAAGCTGTGTGGCACTCGGAGGAGTGGCTGCTTCATAGTAAGGATGGAATTGCAAAGGAACAGCCCAGCTCTGTAAGGGGCTCTGAGCAATCTCTGGATCAGAACTAAGTTCCTGTACCTGCCAGTGATGTCAGGTCCAGTCACACAGTAACACAACAGGAGCAGGGTGCCTGGGCAGCCCTTGGCACCTGTGAACACTGTCCTGCCTGCACACGTGAGCTGGGCATGGCACAGAAAGGTCACTCCTGCTCATGGTGCCCTCACGTTCAGGAGAGGAGAGAGACACACCACTGCTTCCTCTGGGTGTCCTGCAGCAGGGCAGCCCTCGAGCAGATGGCAGAAGCCCAGCAAGGGTTGCTCCTAAGTTACTTGTATTACCTTTAGCTTTCAAAAGGAAGAAATGCCACCCGAAGCGCATCCTTTTCTTGCTCTTCAGGGCTGCTCAGCAATATTGTTTGCTTTTAAGGAAGTTTTATGTGAATGACAACAGAAGCTCCTGGCTCTGCAGCACTCTGTATTGATTTTATGATGTGCCACTTTGCAGGCATTTCATATAGTGCAGACAAGAGGCATTTCACTGTCTGCAGGGTTAGACACCCAGACCTTTCCCTCCACTAACTTCGGCTTCTCCTACTTAAATTGCAGGAGAAATCCTTTTAGTGGCAGCAAGACTGTTACCATTTCCTGGCAAGCTGCTGAATGTGAATAGGTCACTTGATCTTGCATCTCCTGAAGTTAATGGTGAAAACATACTTGCTTTCAGTGACTGCAATATCTTGCTTTTAGCGAGTGCTTTGCTATTTCCTTTTGCTATGCTTTCAAAGTCTCCATCACAGTAGTTCTTCGCCTTAAACAGGGGAAGCAATGAATAGGTCTCCCACAGTGCTGCCAACATCTTCCCAGCCATGTGGTTGAAATCCTAGCTGGTGCCAGGGCCCGTGACAGCCGCCAGCTTTGGCCTATGTGGTCCTGTCTCTGGCAGGGAACCCACAGCACTTTTGTCTATCATCGATCTCAGAGCTCACTTTAGACCAGTTCGTACTTTTTTTTTTTTTCACTTAAAGAAGCAGTAATAAATAACGAGACATTATTTAGCTCCTGGAAGCTAAAAAGGGGGATGGAAGACCATCAGATTTTTTCACAGCAAATCTGTTATTTCCTTATTCCTTTAACTGACTTCATAGGAAACAGAAAGTGTGTTTTTTGTGAAATGCTTGTCCTTTTTAATCCCTGCTGAGTTAGTTGTGGAGTCAAATGCCAGATCAAAAGGAGGCCCCAGCAAGTGAAAGTTGCTGGGAAGCCTCCAGCTGCCAGGGTCTCTTCCAGGACAGCTGTAGGCTAATGGATAAGCTATAAACAGGGCATTTAGGGCAATAGAAGTGACAATAGAATGGGGGCCAGGATGAACAAAGGAAACTTTTTAAAAGAATGCAAAGATAGTGAGGGTAGAACAGCAGAGCTTGTCAGCTGAGCTGTCTCTGACTCATTGAAAGGCCACAGAGCCATGGGCACAGAACAGTTGTGCTGCTGCAGACAGAGGATCCTGCTCTGCCAGCAGGATGTGCTGCTGGTTGAAGGATCAGCTAGGGGATTCAGTGAGATTCAAGTGCTTGGTTAGAACAACTGTAGAAACAGTATTTTCTCACCAGTTCTAACAGCAGCAGCTTTCTTTGGAGAGGGGAGAGAAGGGAAGAATGGCAAACCGTGCATCACTTTCCTGTTAATCTAAAAAATGTCTGATGACTGTGGAATGCCCCACTGGACAACTCATGCCCTGAACAGGACGGGTTTTTTTTGGAAGCACTTGTTCTGAAGACTTCCTGTAGGACGCTACAGTGGTGTGTCTACAATCTCTCACCTGGTAAAGCACATCAAATCTCTCTCATGAGCACTGTCAAAGTTCCAGCACACGCTGAGGGGTCTGTGTCAAGGTATTTCACCTGCCCACCAGCCAGCCCATCTCTCAACACCCTCCAGTGCATGCACAGCTGATTAGCCCTGGCAGAAGAAGGCACCTACCCGCAGGGTGCCCTGGTATCACGAGGCTGTTGGTGGGTAACGCTGGTGGAGGTGGCAGCGTGGGTGGGGTGGCGAACATGGCCGGATGGTGCTGGTGCTGGGTCTGTGATCTGAGAGGGAAGTGCGAGGTAGCAAGATTAGAGATGGAGAGGGGCAGAGCTGGGCCGGAGGAATGGTGTGGTGGAATCTGGGGAGACAGGGGCAGGTGTTTCGGGAGGCTGATGCTCGTTGCACTGCTAGCACTGCTGCTCCGGCTGCAGAGACAAAGACATGGGGAGGGGAGAGACACAGAGAGAGAGAGAGTGTTACAATACAGGACTGAAACAGTGCACAAAGTACACCAGAAACAACACAACTATGGAACACTCATCTCCCCAGGCTTATGCTTTTGCTTGTCTTAATGGCAGTGGAGACAGTTAACGAATCTTAATGAACGTCTCCAACAGGGCAGAATGGGCCCCAGGCTCTCTGGGGGGACATTTCCTCCAGTGCTACAATCCTCAGAGCAATCTGGGAGGACTGATGAAGGCCACAGAGGAAGCTGGATTTTGTACATTTATGGAGCCTCTGATGACCTTGCAGCGTCCATGTGGGTCCTTGTGACCACAGGGCACAGTGACACCAAATCCTTTTGCTGTTGCTCTGGGTGTGCAGAGCTGCACAGCATGATTGACTGGGACCCCCCTGGATCTGCTGCACATGAGCTGTGCAGTTGCAGTCACATAAGCATGCAAATGCACACCATGTAAATAATTTTTCTCATAGCAATTTGTATTTTACATCTTCTTCTATTATTATTACTCCATTGAAAGTGATCTAACTTTTGGAGGCTGAAACACACTACCTCTGCAGTTATTAATTGTGTAATTCCCACAATACTGAGTATCTGTTGCAAGCTAAACCTCAGAGAGATCTTGAATAGTTTGAAATATTATTCACCATTCATACTATGGTGGCATTTACAAGGTAAAACCACAACAGAGCTTAAGTATGCAGGATACTATGAAATACACATTAATGGCAGCTCTCTGTATTCATATTCTGACCTTTGTGCAGTCAAATATTATGCTTTAAATGAGTTTTCTCATCTTGTTGAAACTAGCCTAGCTGTTGCTTGGGAGGCCAGGCATGTTTTCTGTACTGGCAAAAAGACTATACAGGTTCCAGTTGACTGACTAAACTCTTTTCTCTAGAAACATTTTATCCATACCATTTTCACCCACCCTCCTTACTGGATGGAGGCAATTTAAACAGCAGAGCTAAGCCTCCTGCAATATCAGAACATGTCAGATTGAAGCAGATTTATCAGCCTACACAGGAGCCCTGGTCTCAGGGACACGGTGTTTTCCAATACAGATCACAGGATATTCTGAGTTGGAAGGGACCCACAAGGATCAGAGTCCAAGACAGATATCCCTCTTTTGATACTGGTGTGCCAAAAAACCTGATGACCATGAGCAATAGTAATGTTTCTGAATATGGAACAAAGGTGTTGATCAAACTAAAACCACCTAAAATTTCCAAGCCAAGAACTAGCCAGCTCAGACAAGACCATGCAAAAGTTTATTTGAAACTGGACTGAAAGGAACACGTGCCTTTCTCCCAGAAGGTGTGCATTTATCACCTCATTTATCACACTTCTAATGCACTGATCCACCACAGCTGGAAAAACCAGCCTGGAGTCAGCCCACGAAGCCCAATACCCAAAGCACGGACCATCTTACCCCAGATGAGTGCTCGCCTTGCTTGCCAGCAATTCCCACCTATTTGAAACAAGTGCAGCAGCCTGAAGAAAACAGCAGCATCCCCTGCCCCTACCTGATGTTATTGAGTCCGTTGTGGGCCACCTGGTGATGCACTTGGTAGTTGAGAGGCGGAGGGATGTGGCTCGGAGGCTGGCTCCGAAGGTCCGGGATCAGCTGGGGCTGCGACTGCGGCCGGGGCTGAGGCTGCGACTGCGGCCGGGGCTGCGGCTGGGGCGTGAGCCTGGGTGGTGCTGGTGCTGAAATCACGGGCTCCTTCTTCAGCAGTGGGCTCGCTCTGGCACTTGACGTGGGCGCTGAGGAAGTCGAAGTCACAACGGCAGCGACTGGCTGGGGGCTGGGGATGGGCAGGGCGAAGGGCACGTCGGTGCTCAGCTCCCGGCTCCGCTCTAGCCCAGACACCTTTGGGACATTGGCTGCTTTCGCTTCTGGCTTGTCATTCAAGGTGGGACCTTATGGAGCAACAAGAAAAAGAACAAAGCACACGCTGAGAGGTTTGCGTTTCTTTCTCTGCTTGGTAGAACATGTGCCTGGGAAAAAAACAAGTCATGTTTCAGCTCGTGGGAGCGCCGTGGGAGCGCTGCTGCTACAAGATGGATGTGTGTTTGAGTCTGTCCTTCCGCTGTCCTTGACTGGCCAGGCCACAGTACTTTTAGCATGTGTACAAGGGACTTAGCTGTCATTAAATGAATGCACACTACAGAGAACACACAGCTTTGTGACTTCTTCAGAGGCCCAAGGTTATGTACAATAGGAGTGCGAATGTCTCAAGTTACTGCTACAGTATTTCCTGCTCAGTGTAAGTTTCATGTCCATGAAACACAGGCCTCCTCACTAAGACATTTCATTTTCTCAATGCCCTTTCAAGATAACCCACGTCAGGTTTAGGCTCAACTCCAGTTACAATGCACCATGACCCAAGCATCAATCCTCAATGATAACCCAACCTGTCTTCTAGGATGCAGACCCTAGCAAAGGATGGGACAGCTCTGCAGAGAAGCCATGACACTGCTGTCCCCTGGCCACACACTTGTGTGGAAGAACAGCACAGAGAACGCTGGAAAAATCCACTCAGAAGTTCACTGGGCACCCAAATATAGTCCTGCTTACCCTAAACAGTGCAAACATTTGTATGCTCAGCGTGCCAAAACTATCAGGAATGCTGCAACCTTGCAAAATGCACCTATAGAGAGAATTCCATATGGAATTACTCTTTCTGTGGTGCCAAACACTGCCATTTTTCATAATTAAGCTAAACAAAGCATCCCAAAGAGTTAAAAGGCTGGAAAGGAAAGAGGGAGGAAAGAAGAGACATTTCAGATCAAGCAGTATCCGAAAGGTTGAAGACAACTGAAAAGACCAACATGAAAGCAATTCAACTCCCACTGTAACTTCCTTTTCATCCTAATCTGCACATCCTTGAGTGCACACATACCCACAATTACAAGAAAAGCTCTTCATGGGCTACAAGACCTCAGGTTGTTGGTGTGCTTCACACACACATCCCACTGAGCACACACAGCACCTCTGACTTTTAGGAGACACAATTCTGTCACCCATCAAAACGTGCCAGGGGCTGCCTGCATCTCACTGCTGTGCAGATACGCAGGAGATGTGACCTACACTCCTTAACATGCTCAGAACACCCTCACAAACAAATTCCACCTTTGAAATTCTCCCGTCTCATCAAAGGAGCGAGCCAGTTCCTGATGTAGGAGGCTGTGGAAATAACACACAACACACCCTGGGAGCTAATTCTAAACATGTGAGGCCAGAGCCCCCAGCGGCACTTCCACAGCCTGAGTGCCACTGTGCTGGCATGAGATGGGAGTGGGACAGCGATGAATCAGAGCCTGCAGAACACCAGCTCGTGTTCTGCACCCAGAATGCCCACGTGGTGATGGCATCTCCTTCCTCCAGATAAAAGGCAGCTTCCCACACTGCTTCTGGCTCTGCTTGCACTCTCACCAATGCACCATTTCCCTCAGCCATCAATCAATCAGCTCATCACTGTATATGTATAAATTCAGAATGTGAGAATGGAAACAGATGAACTATATTTATCAGCTGAAAAAGTCCTGAGGTCTTGGGGCCTCAAACCCACAAATAAGAGGAACAGAAGCCTTACCAAACACCAGTGTTTTGGCTGGCAGCAAGTACTATCAACACTGTACTTTCCAGCACCTTATATATCTTTACAGGTTTGACACAATGTCTGGAGATCCTAAATTACTCTCTACAATAAATGTAAGCCTCTCATTTTAGTGAATTTCTTAATCAAATATGAATTCATACACCACAGGTAACCTGGTTGTGAGATGTAGTTAGATTTGGTTCCAATGCTATTTAGAATTTATTTATAAAGTCAAATTCTCAATGCTCTTGCGCATCATTATTTTTTATAATGCCACCTATGTTTGTAAATTTTCCTCAGATTTTACTGCAAACAGTTTAAAAACTGTCATTGCCTAGTAAAGCCAGGGCTCCCCACACTGCATTTTGGAGCAAGTGTGTTCACAGCTGTAGATTCCTCTATTTTTCAGGAGCTACCCATTAAAAGCAATTGGGTTTCATTCCTGAGCATAGGTTTCCTCAGAGCCCATTAGCTCTTTGCATCCAACGGGCCTCCTCCTACAGAGTTAAACTTCATATTGTGTAATTATAGGCAATGTAGACTAATGGTGTATATTCAAAACACACTGGCACCACGAAAGTTAGTTGAGTAAAAAGTCAATTAGATCCAAAACAAATCAATAAAGTCCCACATTAAAAGCAGCTGTTTGACCAGTTTTATGTGCAACTATTGATTCCCTGTGGTTTCAGCATTAGTTCTCATTTGCAATTTTCTCAAAGCAAAAGCTCAGGCTCCCTCGCTGACTGAATTGACCAGCCAAGCCTGGTTGTGCTAGTTAGTACTTGGAGTACATGACTAATTCCTGCTGCCAACTTCCATCTCTCAGGAAGCAGAACTGCAATGTTTTTGCATTTCGCTCTCGACAGCAATGAAAATACCCACATGCCAGTTTTCCCCTCGCCAGAAAAGCTACAGGCATGAGTGGGAGTATCTTCTCTCCTTTTGCAGCCATGTTGCACAAAAGCAGAAGCACTGAGAAGGAAAAGATAGGATGTGAATTCATGGGAAAGAGGGGAAAAACATCTGAGAGAACAGTCCCCAAGCCTTCTCAGCCCTACACAGGAAGAGGAGATTCAGGTATTTGGTGACTTTGTAATTTCTCCTCCTGATGGCTGCAATGGACTCATGGAAGTCTCTGAGCTATCTTTCCTGAAATCCCTCAGAAAGTTAATCTTAATGATTTTAATGAGGTATGTTACCCATTCTGATCAGGATCTCAAACTTTGTAGCTTCTCTGCAGGATACTTGAATATCCCTCCTAAGAGAACTACACTCCTGCATGCCCAAGTTCTGACCAGGCTGACTGCTGCTCACATATGGAAATATCCCAAGGAAAGCAACCAAATATTCCCTTTTGTGCAAGCTGGACAGGTTGCATTGAGATCCTTTCAGAAATTTCTGTTCTTGGGCTGCCAATCCAGCCCTCCTGAGCAGACAGACCCATGGAGCTGAGCACAACTGCCCCAACAAAAACACAGACCCACCCAGCCACACCACAATGTTCTAGAGGCAAAAATGTGTTTATTTTTTACCAAGTCCTAGAGTAATTTTCATGCTTAATGATAACAGGCTGAGCCAATTTGCCTAAGACTTGACAGTCAGCTCCAATAATTCAACCTTAATTAAACCTGAACGCATGTCAGTTCAGCTTGTCCCTTCACAGGAAATCTGACATTTGTAATGATTCGTGTTCCAGCCATGCTACGGGAAGGCTGGATCACATCTGCCACTCTCTGCCGTGCAGAGCACTACCCCTTTTGAGCATGCCAACTTCTGTTTATTTTCTAACCAAACACCCTGGACTGCTTCCATTGAGAGGCTTTCTTAAATGAACAGACATGTCTTGATCTCACAGGGATGAATGATGACTGAGGGTGAGAGAAAGGGAAGAAAAGGCTGAAACTGCTCTAACAAGAAAAAAAACTCAACAACCTGGGATTAGTAATTCTTGCCTCCCTGATTGACTAATTTGTTCATCTGGAGTGTTGCAAAATGTTAACCTCCCTAGTCTTGGGCTAATTCCAATTCCAGCTTCAACTGGTAAAAAAGAAAACGTAACAATTTTTAAAAGCACAGAGGGCTTTAGCTCCTGCTGTGTAAATCTGTAGAAACCCGAGGGGAAGTTTAAGGGAAACTCCGAAGTCAACAACAGCTAAAATTACTGTATAAAGTGTGCTTCAGGAGGAGTTACCCGAAACTGAGAGACCATCAGCCAAGACCCCATCTGAAAGTTTCCCGAATTCTGAATGTGTGACTGCAATAACCATGCACTGCCCATCCCCAGGGCTGCACAGGGTGACATGCCTGCCAGTGTGTAACGACACAGCATCGCAGGCTAAGCACAATACAGAAAGTCCCACACACAAATTAAACCTTTCTGTTACAGGAATTTGCTTTCAAGCTGATTAGGAGTAGCTCAAGTGCAAGGGATTAAACATGTAAAGGCTGCTTTGAGAACTCCAATAAGCAGTTACTGTGTTATACAAACAGTACTTAGGGCAACAGCAGTTCCAGCCCAGCCTCTTGCTCTTTGCAAGCTGCTGGTTGCTGCTGAAAGGGGACTGTCAACACACGTACAATGTGATTGGAAATAATCTAATCTTGCTTGCACGCCTTTCCTTTGTCTCTTGAAAAAAAGAAAAGTGGAGTCATTCAGATGTCTTTCTGCAGCCTCCCTCTGCAGTCTCCCTTGTTGCTTTCAAACAGCAAGGGTGATGGGGTGATGTGAGAAAGAAATTCCTCTCCTACATCCATCAATGACATCTTTACCAATGGCAGTTTCCCAAGAAACACAACAACCACCATCTGTAGCCCATCTATCCGCCCTGCACATATCCTTGAAAACAGACACAGGCCAGACTGGCTATGGTGAACCCTGCTCCATATTCCAGCAAGAAAAGCTATAAAAGCTGCACCACAGGAATTATACATGGCCAGAAACGGAGAATTTCAGAGCGAGTTGATGAGTCCCAGAGAAGAGTCTTGAAGCATCAGCAAAGGGAATGAGTAAAGAAGAGCAGGACTTTACAGCAGTAGGTAAAAACAAAGAAATAACTAAATGAACCTCAATAAACATTTTGTGAGGTTTTCTAAAAAAATTATTTTAAATTGAACTTTTAGGCTGCTGCATAATGTACTGTGGATATGGAACCTATCATAAGCAGAAGAGAGAATAAAGCATTTTGCATTGACAGCGATAACACTGATGCTGGTAGAGTGCTTACAAGTGAAAATCAATATTTAAGTGCTAATTCTTTATCCCTAGATGGCGTTTGCTTTTATATAAATGGCTTTTTCATTGCATTTTAGGAGAGTAGCACTACTTAAGACTTTAGGCAATTAGGCTGTTTGCAAAGGTAAGGCAAGCAGAGCTACAGCACAGAAGCACCCCAACGAAGGGGGCACAGAGTTCCTCCACCTATTTTAATGCAAATCAGCTCAAGATAAGACATAAAGATGTGGGACTTGCACATAAAACTACTGTCTGGAAGGGTCCATGGTGTGCAACATTACAATTTTTAGCATTACTGAGAAGCAAAGGCCACGTTTCCATCACAACAGCAGTACTACACATTAGGCTGTGTCAAAACAATGTTCTCCTGTGCCACGGGCTCCTCTGAACACCATGGGCTCCTGGTGGATTTTCCACAAAAAATTACAGTGTTTTCTGACAGAGAAAAGCAAACTGAGAGCGAGCACAAACCCCTGAGCCCGGGCCTGAAGCCGTGTGCTGCAGAGGCAGCCTTTGTTCCTGAGCAGCTCCCACAGCCCGTTCCCCACACCGAGAGGGAAGGGAAGCCGTGTCCCAGCCCGGCCTGGATTTGTCCCCTCTCACTCAGTTCATCTGTACAGAGCTGTCTGTCAAGGCACATCGCCCTGCTGCAATCTGAAACACCCTCCCAACAGCTGCCACTATCAATTACTCTCCAGGCAGCCCCGACTATCAGGAAGAGAACTGGAGCGAGCACTTGCCAGTTTTAATAAACTGTGTTGCCCAAGTCATTTAACCTGCTAGATTGCTGTATGCCGGGGCTGTAACAAGCCTTCAGCTTTTCAACCTAGAAGAAAGCAACAGTGGCAAAAAGCTGTCAGCTTGGTCCTCAGAATTAACTTCCAAGGGTGTCTTCCCCCATCCTTTCTCCCAAGCACCCAAGTTTAAAGAGTGAAATATATTCAAGTTATTTCCATAATGTCATGACACAGAAAGCAAGAAACAAGAGCCAGAAACTCCCAAGAACCAAGGGCTGACGTGCTCCACAATTTCCACATTAGGGGCACACCTGGGGAGAGTTCCTCTCTCCTGCACCCACACAGCCACATCCTGGGGCATCCCCAGAGCCAGCTCTGGCCAGGGACGGGTCACCACCACCCCAGAAATGCTGATGCAGCCCAAGGGCTTCAGGTTAGCCCTTCCACCTTGAGAGCTTTGCATCCCCTACTCTCCATATGATTAAAGTTTCTCCCCCAAACAAAAACTCAAGCATGGCAAATTTATATTTACTTTGATTCTCCCAGAACCGACCAGAAAGATTTCTTAAAGAAATACTTATTTAAAATTAAACCAGGTCCATCCAGAACAGTGTTTTCAGGCTGTGGCTCACACATATACCAAGATGTTTGTGAATGTTAATCAGTAAGAAAAGGTCTGCCATCACTAGGATTAATTTGAACATAGAAATCTGCTGTCCAGCAGAATGCTTACTGGACTCTACAAATGAAGATGAAAATTCAAACACTCTACACTGAATGCTCTCCTCAGCCAGCTCTGCAGATAAGAGCCTTTGTTGAGAAAGCCTGAAGCACAGCAAGGTTTCACCCCCTCCTGCAGAAGCTGAGGAGCAACAGCAATAAGATCCACGGACTTGATGCCTATTTGCTGCTCCGTGGTTCCTTAATGGGATGTTTTATTCCTAGAGATTTGGGAGCTTTCCATGCTCTATCGAGGCATGTTAGCTGTAAGCATGCATGATGACACACCAAAGCTGCAGGAGCTGAATGAAAATGGGTGCCAAACACAAGGATTGGGGCCACAGCATAAAGAAGAAGGATCACCATTCAAATCCCCCCAGAGTAAGTCACACTGCATTTTCCTAGCAATGCTGCTCCTGGCAATATCTCAATGCAAAGCTGGAACTGGATTTGCAGCTAAATCACCTACTGTGGATGCTGGCGTTGTAATGAGATTGAAAGTTTCATACAGGCTTTTTAATCCAGGGCTATAATGCTGGATCAAATGGGTTAAATCTCTTCAGCACTGCTCCTAAGCAGGTGCTGAATGCCTACAAACCAGTGACGTAGGAGCCACTCTACTTCCCTGGCCAGAAAACATTGCTAAAGCTTCTTGTAGTAGTATACTAAAGGTGTGCTTGTCTTACTCTGTTTTTTAATGTGTGACGGCCTCTTGTACACCTCATCTGAGGGACAGAAAAGGGTAAATAAGTTATTTAGAAAGACACTCCTTCAATATGAAAGCAAGCAAGCACACATCAACTGCAGCTGTAAGCTTTTAAACAGACAGAACTGTTATAAACCAAGGAATGTTTTGATTTTAATTAGGCAAACAAGGGCAAATAATAAACCATCAACTACTACATTACCAGAGAAAATGTACTACTTTTGCTGTTTGAAATCCATATCGATTCCCATCTAGCCTGCGAGTGAGTTATTAATCACTCCAATTAAATCATGAACACAGGTCTTTACACTGAAATTGAACCCCCACCAATGGATCGATAACTCAAACCTCCAAGAGCAATTACTGCTCAGCATAACAGAGCAGCTTGTAACACAGAGCTCCATGCAGACCACAATTCTCTCTGTCATATCCTTCACAGGCAGTGCAAACAAACTGGGGAAAGAAAGATTTTATAACTATTATTTTCAAAATAAACAGACATCTGCTTAGAGTTACCTAATCTCTCACATCACAGAGGCAGATCTGCCAAGGTCACATTGGAGACATGATTACATTTTTTCACAATTTGTTATTCTAGCAAAGCCCTGATAAGATTGAACTATTGAAGTTCACACTCTGGTTTAATTTCAAGAGGTTAAATGCCAAATCCTTTTCTTATTGCTACAAGGAAGGGATCTGCCAGGCTGCATAATACCCTGTGTGGGCTAAGACAACAATTTTGTTTCATCTGCACAGTCTTATGAAGGTTTTGATTCTTTTTTTTAAATGACATCAGAGAGCTCCAAACTCCCAAAGAATGATTTAAAGTAAAATCAGAAAGTGAGACTGTTCCGGAGGAGCGTGAATGACCTTTCGGATCTTCCAGCCTGGAGAAGTTAAGTCAACGTCTGGCTGAGAAAGCACACTTGCTAACCAAAACCAGAAAAAGGCAGGAAAGAACATTCTGAAACACCAGATCATCTCTGCTGGGAACAGACGATTGCCCTAAGCAGCCAAGCATATGCAGGGTCACAGCAATCCCCATCTCTGCCTTGGAAGGCAAGTGATGCCTGTCCTGCTGCAAGGGAAGAAGAACTATCTGTGCTCCAGCTCTTGGCCCTCTGTCCTTTCCAGGTGAGGGATTTTTTCTGAGCATCCTTGCTTCTGACAGGCTGGCCCTTTCCCACAGCCCTGAGCCCAATCCATCATCCTTGTTAGGGGAGCTAATGGCAGCCCATTAATTAAGCGGTGATGGACCCACATCACAGAGCTAATCAAGATGAGTTCATACCTTACCCTTCAGCCTAAGGGCACTGGCTCCTGCCTACCTCCTTCCCCTTGCTGCTGGCACGGAAAAATGGCACCAGATGAGGCAACACAAGAAAAGCAGCAGGCAGAGGGGCAGTGGTGCTGCTGGGGTCTCACCATGGCATCCTCCACCAGGCAGCTTTTACCAAAGGAGGGCAGGGAGATTATCTATTCCCCACTGCAGCAGAAGCCAAAAGAGGCCCAAAAGCAGTTTTATTCCTCCCTAAAAGGCAAACAGATCTGCTCAGAAACAGTCTCAGTAACTTGAGTGAGGTCCACATGTGATGTCAGGACTGGAGCTGTGAGAATGCAAAGTTGTGCTGCAAGGTGACAGAGCCTCTGCTAAGCAGGAACCGAGAGGAGTGACTGACCATGCACAAATTAGCAAAATCCCATCCTGTTTATTTGTTATGTCCAGCCCTCACAGCTCAGTAGCTGCTGTCACATTAGTGCTAATATGCTCATAATTTGTGAAAACAACACTTGAGATCAAGTGCTTGTCAAGAGGGGCCACTGCTTTCTAAGAGCAGCTCCTCACTCCCTGCATTCTCCCACTGCCCTCCCTCGTCATTCCCAGGCACACGGAGGCCCCTTTCAGGCAGACCCCTCCCAAGGATTCAGAAGCAGCACATTGCCCTACACCCACATCTTCAGCTGTTACCTAATTGCCTCCATTTATTAGCAGCTGTGAAGTAGCACCTCTTTCCATTAACCTGGTTGAGAATGTAGGGTCAAGATGAAGAGAAACTGGAAGAGTTTTCCTGCAAGTTTAAAAGCAATAAGGTGTCATTCCTCTTTGTGTGGTCAAAATCCAGCTCCTGAGTTGCTGGAATAGCATCTTAAGAAAAGATTGAGATATTGAAACGTACAGACTGAATACATTCAACAACATTAACAGTTGCATCATGGATAATTAAAATATTTAAGGGACAAGCTGCAAGTTGTTAATCAGGGAACATTTATTTGAATGGTGTGTGCCCTTTGGATTTGGTCCCTATGGCAACCAAAAATTCACTCCAAAAGGATGTGCTGGAAGAAGCATGTCAGGAGCTGCCTCAACATTTTAATTCACAGAGTGAGCAATGAATAAATACAGCTACTGACAGCACAGCACAGGCAAAAAACGTTTGTAAACAGCATCAGGAAGTCACAGATGGCCTTTTGCTTTTTAAGACTGAAAAAGTTCACTCATCCTTTGTGAACACTCCAACTATCAAGAAAACTGGACTGTGCTGCACATGAATCACAGTTATTAACTACTGATAACAAAAGTTCTAGAACAGAGGAGCTTTCCTTCAGTTCAGTTGTCAGTCCTTGATTTTTTGTGATACTCACATTGGAAGGTGTTGCATCTTCTGAAAAATCTTTTCTGTCCCACCTGGCTCAACAGGAACCACACTTAAAAGAATGCAACAGCATCTGAGGGATGGCTTTGCTGAATGCCAGAGAAGAAAAATGTGAGGGATTATTGGTTTTTCCTTCTAAACAGGAAAGAGTGGTTTGGTATGCAATAAAGGAAAGAGAGGAACACTTCACTGCACTGCAGAAGGCAAAGTCCTTCAGCATGATCTCAGTGTGTGAAGTGCAGCTGCAGAGCTCCTTCCAGCTTTCTCCTTTGATGAAGTGTGAATTCTTCAATGGGCAGTAGAAATTCTGGAAATATTTTAGTGCTGGATGTGCTGGAGGATAATGTATGATCTGGCATCTAGCAAGACCTAACAGAGGAGCACTGTGCCGTGCATTGCAGTGGAATCACACCTTATTAATGAAAAGGTAGTCCTGAATCTCTTCTTGTGTGAGTGTTTATGGCTGTGGAAAAAAGTCTTACAAGGCTGGAGGGTGCGAGGCAGCACGGACTGCTGTGATGCCAGCCTGGATGTGCAAAAAGCCTGGAACAGTCACTCAGCACTTGCAAACCCAAATGTGTGCTCTACACTTCTCTTCCTGCTGACTCCTCGGGGTCCCTTTACATCCACTGCAGTGACCCTGCAAAGATCATCAAGCACAGCAATTTGCACAAGGCAGCTGGATGGAATCTGCTGCAGGTTGTCAAGGTCGTGGAAAACCCTTGTGATTCTGACATGCATGAGACCACTCACTGTAGTGAGGGAAGTCATTCAGAGCGTACTCACTGCCCTACTGACTGAGGCATTTGGCTTTCTTGGTGCCTGGGGTTTGCAGGAGCCCCAGCAGGACACAGCTCTGAGCTCTGCCACTTCTCAGGCAGAGGCACAACTCTGACAATCCCCACGTTGCCCTCTGAGCTGGAACTGGGCAGGCATTGCCACATCTAACCTCTGGCTTGGGCAACAAACAAGAACAGGCTAAGATTTCTGCAAAGATTATCACAGGAACAGTCTGGTCTGAAACTGCTGCACATTTTCATTTCAGTATTGGGTGAAAGAAAAGAGACAAGTAACTATGTGGGCTTAGCCTCCAGATATTTTTCCAAGACAGTAATTGCTGCATAATTCATATTCTTGTTTTTACATGTTTGCTGTGTGTACCAACAATCCCACTGAAATAACTCTAAGTTTTTCCTTCAAGTCCTCTCCATGCCACAGTTTTTCCAAACTGCACAAACTCAAACATGCCTAGAGTCCAGTACTAAGCAGCAACTTGGGTTTGGCAAATTCCTGTATTCCCAGATTCTTGCACATTAGAAGAGGAAAGTGGGGTCAAAACTAATTCTTGAGAGTTTTCATTCCACATTAGCACAGCAGACAACATCATTCACTCATTATATCTGTATTTCCTTTCAAGCAGTTCTCTGTGAAGTCAGAATTGGACTTTTGTATCTCTACCCAGCTCCCCATCAACTCCAGACCCCACAGCCTGGAGGAGTGCTGCCCTCTGCACGAGGGAAGGCTCACAAACAGAAGTATTTGCAACTGATAGGAAATCTTAGCACAGTAAGAAGAAATTCAGAGCTTCTGTACAAAGAGGCTCATAGGGAAGTGCAATGATGCAGTTCCTTATCTCAGCCCTTTAGCAATGGTTTGAGGTGCTTTAGCTCATATTAAACTAACTGGAGATGACATTCTAGATCCTTGCAGGGAGGGGAAATGCATTTATTCTAACGGACTTCAAAATGGTTAATCAATTCAACGATTACAAATGAAATGCCTCATCTCTCAAGGGGCAGAATCCAAGGGCTTGTGCCACTGGTTTTGGTTTTGAGGACACAATATGGTTTTGTTTTTGAGGACAACACTCCGAAGTGCCAGTGGCTGGTTTCAGGGAAAACCACCTCCTCCCACATTAACATATTCATTTGCAAAATCTATCACATATGTTGCGTGCAAACTGGATGGGAGTTGATTCAGCTCTAACAGCATGAGAGCCTCTAGCCCAAATATCTGAAAGTAATAAAATCCACACCATTCTCCTGATTCCTCACCCTAACAGACAAGTGACCTAAATTTGCTTTCCTCTGTCAGTGCTCCCAGAAGACAGAAAACAGTAGCACTGGTCCATGCTGGGGCTGTGGACCTCACAGTAGGGTAATTGTCACAAGAAAAACACAAGCAACAGGGCTTTTGTTACAGCTTATGCTCATGGTTAATGGCAATGACTGGGCTATCACATTCTACCTTATGGTCACTCCACAAACAGCAACTGGGCCAGGAGGGACAGAGCACCCATTATTTTATATATAGAGAAGGGAAGCAGGGGAAATTATGGAATAATCTCTCACACACAGCAAGTATTCCTGTATTTTCAGGAGGGTTCTCTTCAGCCCTTTGTTTTGCAGCAGGCTGGCTCTGAGCTGGGCTGTTCCCAACAGCTCTCCGCCTGCCAGAGGCCCAGAGAACCTGCTCTGAATGAGTTTCTTCCCAAGAATTTGTTAAAACCAAAGCCAGATTCCCCTTATGCTGGGTGCTGCACGTTTCTGAAAAATCCTGTCCTCTTTTAAGACTGAACGTAACCACGAGTGGCAGGAGGGAAGAAAAGATATTCCCCATTATGAAAGGAGAAAAAAGACACCGAGGGAGCAGCCAGCCTCTCTGATGCCACACCACATCTCTGGGGACTAAAGCTTTGCTGCATCCACAAGATAAATCCACCTTCTCCTCCTGTTCCCACAGCAGCAGAGAACAACTCCCCAGTTACCAGTGCTGGATGCCACTAAAGGTCTCCCTTTTCTTCATTGTGTAAGGCATTTCCCTCCCCTTCATTTTATAAATTACCAGAACAGACATTTAAATGTTCAAGAATAATCTGAACAGAGTATTCATGCCTTGGGCATTTTCATGCTCTACAAGGAGTGAAACAAAAGGGCCTCATTTAATACCTCCCTACAGCATTCCCTATTCCTGCTCTTCCCTTGTGAATCTCCAAAGGCAAACTCTCAGTGGTTCAAGGCTCCTGAAATACCCCATCCCTCCCTTCTCCCTTTTTAAGATGAGCTTCTAAAGCAAATCTTGCTGTCTGACAGGAACAGGTGGTAGGAATCCTTCAAAGGAGAGAAAAAGCATTTGTAACTAATAAAAGGAGAGGAAAAGTCCGATTGCCGTGGGTTTTCCTGAGCACCCGTGGGAATTGCTTGGATGGCAGGCACATGCTGCTGCTCTGTGTGCTCTGTGCCCTCCTGGCACCCCAGCCCTGCAGCTGCAGGACGGGCAGGATGAGCATCCTCCCTGTCCCTGCCTGTCCTGCCTCCCGGGATGCCAAGGAGCAGGCTGGCTCTGCTCCATGGGCATTTCAGGAGCACTGCAGCAGCTCCAGAGCCTGGTGGGACAGGAGAAGGGCTGAGCCTGTCTTCTGCCCTGGATTTTGAGATCTAGCTTTACAAACCCAGCAAAAGCCTCTATCCTTTTCAAGCATATAGAAACCATCCAATGTTTGAACAAAGTTTTGTGCTAGATCAAAAAGCCAGACCTGCAAAACCCTCCTTGGGGCTTCGCTTTTATTCTTTGGCAAAACCTCTCTACAGTAACTTTCTGATCTTCAGCCTTGCAGAGAAACATCACAATATACTGAACAATATACCTTAATCTCTTGCCTTATACTTGACAGGTAAAGAAGCCTGACTTGGAAAGGACCCCCAGGACATGGTTGGCAAAGGCTGGGCTCGCTGTGTGGCTCTGGGAGACAGCAGCTCTCCTGGAAAGAACTGCAGCCCCGGGACAGCAGCTTGCTCCCCCCCTCCCCAGCCCTGCCATCCGCCTTTCTTCCTCCCTTATTGTCAAAGCTGACGAAGGGAGAGGTGACAAGCTGGAAAGGCATGGCCAAGACTGGAGAGCGAGCATTCAAAGCACCCCTGCTGTGCTCCAAAGTGCTGTTATGGCTGCTCCCTGTGTGCAGGGAATTAGGATATGGTCTCTAATCCAGCTACAAGCAAAGGAGGCACAGGAATAGATGTGCTTTCTGCAGAGACCTCAGGTCCTGCTTCTTTCCCGTATTTGCTGGCAAGCACAAGGTACAAAAATATCCATGACCAGGAGCAAAAGCTGGAATCCAGGTTTATCTGGATGTGATCTAAGGGATACTTCACTATGATGTGGCCAATGCAGTTGTTTGTTCAAGAGTTAAGAGGAAGGGATATTTCTTCCTATGGAGGAGGATCAGGAAATTAAACCTGGACTTGACTCAGCCCTTCCTCCTTTCTCATATGGGTTTCGCTCCACAAAGAGGGGGTGGCAGTGGGTTTGAATGTTCTCCAAATGTGATTTCCCTTTCCTCCACAAGAAATGTATAGAGAAAAACGTCTGAAATCCTTGCAGTCTTCTACAGACATGCCACATTCAGAAGCTCTGGGTTTCTCCCTGTATCTTTGGTTCTCCATACCAATTCTGCCTGTTCACAGCCCGAAGTTACGCCCACCCCAGCCCATGCACTGCACATACACTTGGTGAAACACCATCACTGGCCAGCTTTTCAGCAGCCAGCCCCACACCAGTGCCAGGAATTCTATTCAGTCTGTAAGACTACAAAACCCAACACACTCCTTTACACAGCCTGGAACAGGGCTGCAGTATTTACATCCCTTCCAAAGAACCACAGAAACATTCATCACTGTATGGTCACGCTCTACTTGTCACACACCAGCACTGGCATCCTGGAGAGGACTGGATTGCAAACAAGCGCCCACCTCGAGTACCTTTGGGATATTCAGCATGTTGTGGCTGCACTGAATTGGTTTCTGACCAGAAAAGAGAACACTTTCTTCAATAACCCTGCAGAAATGTTTTCCTTATGGGCGAACTTCAGAAATATCCACCGCCCAACACTGAGGTTGGTTTTTCTAAGAGCTAAGGATCGTAAAGTAGCCACGTGTTTAAACAAGAGGTCATTATCCACCAGCTCCAGGGTTCAGTGCAAGCTTCTAAGCAAGGAGCAATTTGAAAATAGAGTTGTTAAAGTACTAACAGTAATTTAGTGTAATTTAAGTTTCTGTTTTACTGATTTTTCTGGCTAAGATTCATAGTGCTATCAAATTAGCATCTAGTTATCTTGTTGAGGGGAGTAAAGTCAATAGTCTAACAGGCCCATTTTGCTTCTCTTTACTGCTGCAATTGTGTGACTTCATCAATACTAAGACCTCAAGGCAAAGGACACAAGCACAATGCCCTGTGGCAGATGCCAAGCTCCTGTTTTGTGTATCATACAGCACAGTCCAACATATGAAGTTTCAGACACAGCAATCAGAAGAAACTATTTCTACTCAAGATGACATAATACCAAAGGTTTAGCACTAAACTTATTAGTTACCATCCAATTATAGGAAGTGAGATTTTTCAAAGGCAGGAAGACAGCAAGAGATTGGGAGTTTGACCCAAACCTTTAAAAGCATTGTAGCAGTTCACCTGCACCAAAACCTGGAAGCATTTCAGGACCAACAACAGTAAAGTATAACAACATTTGTTATTTAAGTAAATGTTCTCTCCTAACTCTTTGCAGAGAAATCTGCTTTACCCAGTACCAACCTCCTCAGCCTCTCCAGCTTCATCTACCCAGGGTGGTAAGAAGAGAAGCTCCTCCACACCCTTCCTTCCTCTCCCTCTCCTCCACCTCTGGGTAGCACATCATTTTCAGCATTGGTTTGTGCTGCCTGACTGGTCAAACCCACAGATGGAAGGAAAGATTCCTTTCCAAGCCCACCTCTGGAAAGACACAGATGTGGCAGGAAAAGCCCTTCAAGCTCCCCTTGTTCCCTTTGAAACCCAAGGAGAACAGATGAGCAGCACATTTGAAATTAATTACAGCAAAACCTACTGCATTGTTCTCTCCTCCCCTTCCTTTTCCCCTGACCCCCTCATTGCAGAGCTTTCACTGGAACCTCTGTGGCGTGTATATTTTCCTAAAGTTGCCAGGGCCAGAATGGTACAGCTGAGACATTCACAGAAGTCAAAGAAAGTGCAGGCCCAGGTTAGTGCACAGGGGTACAATAGTTCCTTAAGAGCGAGCGTCTCCCCCGCTGCCCCCCTCCTCCCAAACCTTCCGTCTCTAATGAACCTTTGGTGTCTGTCCACAAAAAACAAACATCAATCAGGCAACAGGCTGTTCCTTTTCCCCTGTTGCTAGTCTGAAATAACAGGCATCCCCCGCTGGGCTGGGAACGCCACTTCCCTCTCCAGCACACACACGGGATAATAAGGGGGAGGCGAAGGAGGGAGGAAAACCCGCTCCGAGGTGCCAGAATACACAGCAAGACGTGCCTTTCAGAGCCAGAGAAAACTTGGGAACACAACAGCTTTTGATTCCTCCTGCCCCACTGGGTACGTTAATTATTTAATAGTTGGCTTGTGAATTGGTGGTGGTAGGAACAGGGGGGAAGGGAAATCAGGATTTTCCCCTCCACCCCCAGGCCCCTCCTTGTGCTGGCAGAATTGCACACACACACACACAGACACGTGTGTAAGGCTTTGGGCACGCCTGGCAGCCTCCTCTGCACCCTCTCCCCACCCACACAAGACCCTCCCTCTTGGCCTGTGACCACAATGGCCATAGACAGCAAGGGACAGCATCTGGATCAAATGATGCTTGGGGCAAAGAAACCCCGTCTGCTCTCCCTTTGGAGGCAGATATTTTTCACGTATTATGCTTGGGGGAAGGGCACTTCAAAGTTTATATTGGATTTCGACAGAATTGGAAATGGAGCTGCAAATCAAACAGAGATCAGCTTATGATTTGCAACCAGGGCTTTCTAGGTGTCTGAAGCAACACTTTGGAAAGAGCGTAGGGAAAAGGAGAATGTAACTACATCTCATTTGGATGGAGAGGACTCACAGATGTTAGGAATATTTTTGATCAACAGCTTTCCTGGCACTGATTGTGGTGGAATCCACAACCTTGACGGCTAGCTGAGTAAGAAAGTGCTGGCAAGCTCCTGACTGCATGCAGGCAATTTGCAATGCTGCCAGTCAATATTTCAGTGAAAACAAAATTGCAGGGATCATATTAAAAGAGAAGAAAACAGAAAATACAACAAAACAAAATCCAGCCTTTCCTTTTAAGAGAAACTCTGATACAAAGTGATGGGAAAGTCCCTTCCAAATCAAAATGCAGTCTTTGTTTGTTTCAAATTAACATGCTGTGATGGGAGCCCTGCCGTGAGCACGCAAAGGCAAGGCTGCCAGCAGCAACAGAAGCAGACACAGCAAGAAGTGGCTTTACACAGGGACACCTGGGTGGCATGTTTAGTACAGGCCTGCAGGAAATGATGCAGAAAGAGGTTTATAGTTGTGTCCATTTGGTGGAGGAAATGTATGCAGCAGGCAGGGGTCTGAGCCAAAAACCTAGACCCAGTTCTCTTCAATCTTTGGGAGGAGAGAATTGATGAGAGAAAAGGAGAGAGCTTCTCTGGCAGTGTTTTCAAACCCTGGCTCTTCATGCAGCCATGCTATTCGTGTGAAGCAATGGCATTACTGGGAGAGACTGGAAGCAGTGTAGGCTGGGCAGTCTCTCTCACTGGACCAGCCTTGAGATCACTGACACAGGCTCTTGGGGGCCTCTGAACTCCTGGTGCAGCTCAGAGCCACCTGCAGTATCTTCAGAGGCCTCTGAATCACTCCCACCTGTGTGGCTGGCAAAAGGGTCTCTGCTGCTCACAACCACTGAGTCAGGCCCTTTTGTGCCCTGGCCTCAGGACCAAGCTTGGCTGACTGTGCTGCCAGCCAGTGGGGAGTCCCCAGATGTCTGCTGCAGGCAGCTTTACAGCACATACTGCTAGAATGACATAAAGAGCCCAGAGACTGGCCCGTAACACAAAAATATTTCAGGCCAAAAGGTACATTATGCTCAAAGAACATTTTGTTGATACAATGCAAGGCATAAAATAATCTGCAACTTCGGTTGCTAAATTGATCAGTACAGAATGTAATGAACGTATTCTAGTTGTTGGTTGCATGTTTCTAGCTCAGCTTCAAAGACTGGTTCAATAACAAAAATAATGACATATTCATTATTGTATAAACATTCAATGTCCACACTGTAAATTTCTTCCCCCAGCCATTAAGCCTGTACTAAATCAGGTTCTCTCTGCAGAGCTTGACTGTGAGCACCTTTCCTGTGCCCAGAGAAGGCCAGTCACGTCTGTAAGCAAGTGGCTGGGGACAACTCAGCTCTTTGGAAGCCAAATCACAGAATACTGAGAAATATTAAAATGTTAGCTGCTTCATCCAACAAGGCTGGCCCTTTTCTGCCACCCTGCTTTGCACAGAGCCTCCCAGGGAGCAGGCTCTGGTTCTGCAAGCCAATGCAGCTTCGGGTGGGTTTGCAAACTCTGATGTGAGCCTTGGTGATGCTGCCTGGTCCTGCACTTCCCAAGGATGAGAACTCATGGCACTGAAGGAACAAACTCTTCTTCCACAGGTTTCACACTGAGACACAGAATATTCAGACAGATCTCTCCCAACACTGGACTGTCAATAAATATGGAAATACAGAGCAAACTTAGCAGACACCAGCAGCAGATGCAGGTTCATAGATGTCTGCTTATTACCAAGCCTCGCTCCAGCTGAGACTTAAATAGCCTCCTTTATGCACAACGGGAGTGGGAGCGGAATTGAAGGAAACTGGCAATTACACAATTTTATTTCCCTCCTAGCCCGTTTGCAGTGCATCAGGTGGCTCTGCACTCGCACACGAAAGGCCCTTGTGAGCACCAAGTGAAGCACAAAGCCAGCTTGATGCTCTGCTTTCACTGGGAGGACGTTTCCGTGTGGTTTTCTGGATGCAGTGCAAAAGCACAGTGAGGGCATTATTTTGCTTTATTTTGAAAGTGCCATGAGTGCCTGACACACAGGGACTTCCAGGCTTCACAGTGTCTTTTTCAAGGCTGCAACCTCTCTTGAACATGATGGTGCTTAGAAACAGATGCCAGAGTCTAAATCCAACACCACACCAGAATTTATCTGTACAGATGCATCTGCAATCGTCTTCCTCACTTTTTAACACAAACTTCCACCTTCTAAAATCTCCACTGTAACTCCAGCGGGGTTGACTGGCAAAGCACCTACCACCCCACAGTGCTTGATGATGTATTTGGGTGCAATCAGGCTCTCCCAGCTTTGCCATTCATCTTCCTGACACTTTTTAAGAATATATCTCCAACAGGGCAAAATGTTAACGTCCACTTCATTGGAGAGAGATCTGGAACTCTGACTATTCCCTTATGGATAAGCCTTTAGGAATTTATTAGTGATGAAACCAGTATGTTTCTTCAGAAACTTAATAGGGCTCCATAAAATTACTTCAATAACTTTAAAAATTTAATGGTGAACAAGAACCTTTCCACAGGCTTTTTGAACTGTCCGACAGAATCCCAGAGTGGGGATATAATTCTGCAATAAATTTTGCAGGATGGTTAAAAAAATGTAAAAAGATTTTAATTTCCTATTACCTCCTGCAAGTCTTTGCCATCAATTTGAAGCAACTACATGAACTAAAAGCACTGTAGTCACTTTTCTGTCCCAGCGATTTACAAGAAAATATTTACGGTTTGGGGAAAGAACCCAACAAACTAGAACAAGTATCCTTTTCAGAAACACAGACACGCAAACACAAACACTCTGCCAAGTCCTGCTCTTAAACACCGGTGCAAACCCAAATAAATACAGGGAAGTCAATGGAGTCAGTATGGCTTTACCTGGCTGAACCGAGGCCCAGGGCCGGGGCCGAGTGCCCGCAGCAGCAGAGATGGAAGGAAAGCCTCATGCTGTGAGTCCCCAGGCAGCTGGGCAGCAACATTAACAGGCTCCACGGGGAATGTGTTCAGCCCTTGTTAGCAGGAAGGATGGCCAGCGAAGCACGGAGGTGAGGGAAGCAGCGAGCACAGGCACGGCTCACACGGCTATTACAGAGGAATCCGGCAGGAACCCCATGGCTGACAGCAAGCCCCGAACCAGGCCTCCCTCCTCCCCTCCCACAGGACAGGAACAGAGAGCTCCATCACTCACAGCACTGATTTCTAATGAAGCTAATACAGAAAAACCAAGCCCGAACCAGAAACAGCATGAAGTGCTACAGGCTGATGAGGACAGCAGGGTCCTGTCATCAGCCCAGCCCTGCCCCAGGAGGAAACGCCTCAGCCTCCAGAGGGGCAGGGAGAGGAGCAGGAGAAGCAGCGACATGCTGACAGCATCCTCTGTTCCTGAAGTCTCTTGCTGGGACTTACAGACCTCACCAGCACCGTACACAAAAGAGCAGCCAGATCCATTTGCAATTAAACAGCACTCCCTGGTCTCATTGATCACTCCCATTGATTGCCCAGAAGGGAACACCAGCTGACCCGGGGTCAGACCCAGCTCCCCCCACAGCAGCACTGCCTTGTCAAATCCCCTGTGGCTGGCCAGCCCTGTTCTGTGCCGGTGACCTGCCCTGCGAGGGGCTGCTGTGTCTGCAGAGTCCCTGATGGGCTGGCAGAGCCCAGCCACGGGTACCCTGCCAAACTGCTCCACTGACACAGAAACAGAGTTCAGGGCAGGGGGCAGCTCGGAAAGGGGCACTGGAGAGCTGGGAAAACCAGCACAAACCTGGGCTGAGCAGAGTCTCAGCCTGGGGGCTGGAGAGAACAAGGACTCCCCTCTGCAAGAAGCAAGGCTGATTCCAATCCTGAGGATGTGGTGGGCACAGCTCAGACCCACAGAAGACACCTCCCCTTAAACCTGCACAGCTCAGACCCACAGCAGACACCTCCCCATACCCTGCACAGCTCAGACCCACAGCAGACACCTCCCCTTAAACCCTGCACAGCTCAGACCCACAGCAGACACCTCCCCTCACCCTGCTCTGCTCGCCCACTGGAAGAGGGAATCAGGTTTAGACCCAGCGTTTAATTTTCTTAGAAACTGAAGCTCTACAAAACCTTCCATGAATAAAACATGTCTCTGAGGTATTTTAAAAGCAGAATTGAGAAGACCCAACAGTTTCGTGGGGGTTGCAACTGCTGCTCTTAACATCAGCACCCTACAGCATCCTTCTGTGCTGAGATGCAACCAGGGACTGCAGCTGGAGACAGTGCTGAGACTTTACCCGTTGGCTTTTGCTACTCGAGAAAAAAGAAAAACAAACTATAAACAAGGAGTAAAAAGATGGTATCTTTCAAATGTCCTTTAAAAGCCTGAGCAATGTAAACTACTACAGGCACTTGGAAGGAATTTCTTTTTTTTTTCCTTCTGATTTACAGTTTGATGGTCCTTTTATCTACTTTTACATGAACCGAGAAAAGCTAGAATGTGCCTACTCAATCAATATGAGTTTGTGCTGGCCCGTTCAGGATATATAATATTTTGCTTTTATAGTTTATTTTAAATAAAAAGTATAATTAAAGAAAATAAACCACCCACTTCATAACATTTATACAACGAAGACTTTATTTATTTTATTTACGTTTTGGTGGGCAAGGCACAGCATGCTGTTAGCTTTCTGTGATACTTAACAAAGCCGCATTTGAAATTTAAAATCTTTAAGGAAATGAACAAATTCTGTGGAGGAAGGGCAGTTGAGCAAAGAGACTTCTTACATTACCCTAGATAATTGTGCATATATATGTTTCTGTGAGTCTCTCTCTACTCCAAAAACATATCCATGACTTGGAAGCTTTAAATCAAAAAGCAATTTCAGTCTGTAATTCTCAAATAAATAATTAAACACATTTTATCTCCTACAGTATTGCTTCTATTCATTCTAATCCCACTGACAGGAATGCAGCAACATACCCCACATCCTTAAAATAACAAAACAAAACACAAGATACCAACCAGAAGGCCTGGAAATGTTTATAATTCAACTTTTCAACTCTCCTGGCTGCAGCCTGAAGCTACAAAGAAAGCTCTATGCTGGCTCAGTGGAAGGGGAGATGGCTGTGCAAACCATATGGCCACCGGTGCAAGCAAACCCTGCTGGCCTGCACGAGGCAGCTCTCACTCTGGGGGAGGCACACAACACTCAGTTTGTGTCAAAGTTAATAAATTATCCACTTTTGCAGCCCGTGTTTTACCCAGCTAACCGGACAGTGTGGTTACGGTGTTGCTTGTCCATCATCATTTCACAGACAGCTGCTGCAGACAGGGATGGCTACAGCCTGCACTAATAAATACAGGGGAGACACAGAGTGCATTCCCTTTCCCAAAGAGAACGATGAACTTTCCAGAGCCTAGCCTGCAAAATCAGAAAACTACAGTGCTAAAAGTCTGCACTTACTGCTCTGTTTTCTGTGTTTAGTTTTGGTTTGAAATGTGGGTAACTGGCTGCGACTTGGGTGATTATCTTGGTTACCCAAGCTCTTTGAAAAGCAAAGTCCTTCTTCTCAGATCACTGTATAATTATGGCTATACATAAGCTAGAAAGGTGATTCACTCATTCTGGTAGTGGCAAAATTAGATAGAACTTTTAAAAAAGAGGATGCTGAGATGGGCTCATTAAACTCAGGGTATCCAGTATTGCCAACCCCAGAAGTATTTACAAATCATGAACTACCTTAAAAAAAAGGTTGAAACCAAAGTATTTGGGCTTCTTTAAGACTGCCTGCTGGCTCTGAAGCACAGAAGAATCAAAAGTTCTAAGCTCTTCTCTGTAGACAGGAAGACTAAAATCTTGCCTAAATAATGAAATTAAATTTTAGATTTTGGTACAATCCTCTGAGGGCTTGGGTTTCATGAAAAACACAGAGTCTTGTAAGCTTGTGATAAAATCACCAGAGATGCAGCGTGGGGAGCAGAGCAGCTGCAGAGCATCCTGAGCACTGTATAAATCATAGCAATATGGTTGCTATCTAAATAAATGCATTACTTATTTTATTTATTATTACAGATGCTGCTGTGGAAATTTTTGCATGCCTGTAATCATGGTGGACTCTTGTCCAAAGGTTCAGCTGTAAATTATTATCCCACTCAAGCTCCCTGGCTGCACAGGTAATCAAGCACAAGATGGTGACCTCATCAAAATGTAGCCAGAACATGGGGATAAAACTGAGATCAAGAGACAGGATGCAGCTCAGATCCCACCGTGGACCCCACGCAAGAAAACCGGGAAAATTTATGACTTATCTCCTGACCTCCACTCATGTAAAACACAGCTAATTGCCAGGTGTGGTGAGACTCGTTTGCTCTGTCTGTGCAGACCTTCCAGTGATGGAAAGCTTTCTCTCCTGGCTCAGGAAGGTAAAGCCCTGAAGGAGAGGTGGCCTTGATTACAGGAGATGCTGTCCCAGCACAGACAGGGAGTCTCTGACCCTGACAACTGGAGACAGAGTGACAGGGGACAGGACCAAAGCAAGCCTGGGAGGCACTGGGCTGCTGATTCCCCTGTCAGGGCTGAGCATCCTTGGAGCTGTGCTGCTGCTGCAAACCTGTGCCAAGCACGGTATTCTGAGCTCAGCTGCTTTCAGGTTGTTTTCTGCTTCACTGGGCACTCACAGGTTCCTCCTGGAGACCCGACTTGCTGCTCTCCCATCCTGCCCCTGCCCCCCTGCCCTTCCTTTCCCCTCTCACCCCATCTCCCAGTAATAACCATCAGTTTTTAACAGCATGTCCTACACTGGAGATTTTGTAGTTCCAGCTTTTAAAATGATGTAGTGTGACAGTTTAGTGCTGAATTAAAAGAAAAAAAAAAATAGAATAAGAAAAAGGAAAAGAAGAAGCAAAGAGATAGAGGAGAGACAGTCCCCTTAAGGCAACAACATTGTGGAGCAGTGATCTCAGAGGAACAAGGGTTCTTCTCTGGTTCAGATGTGCTTGTCAGAGCTCAGTGTCGTCTCTGAACAAGAAATCTCTCTTGCTGGCCCAAGGCACAGTTTTGTGGTCAAGAGGACAGAAAATAAAGGGAGGGAACTTCAAAGAAGCATAAGCTGCATTAGCCCGCTGGGGCGGGTGGCTGCGGCACATCCCATGGCTGACAATTATGACCTGCATGCCGAGAAAGCTTGCCTCCCTCTTGTCAGAGGGATAAGACACAGGCTGTGAGCTTTAGAGCTTTGAGGATGTGTACAGTTCATGATGAAAGATAGCACTTCAAAGCCCTCTGCCTAGAAACCCAGGGAGAAGTAAGAGCGGAGGGTAAGCAATCTTTTTTCCTGGGGGGTGCATATGCGGGGGAAGGATAAGACTTTACTTTCACTGTCATTTATTATTGCCATGAAAATGAAGCCTTGCACTGTTTATGGAATCTCTCATTAAAAGGATCTCTTGATAAATCGCTTGACAAACATTCATTAATTAAGTCTCTGAGCGCACTTGGCTGACAAGCATTAGTCTTCATTTTGCAGGAGGGGGAAATTGAGGCATGGAGCTCAGCGAGCCCCCAACAGCCAGGGCAGGGCTGGGTCCTGGCCAGCCACTCTGTGCCACCAGACAGATGGATTACACTGCTCCCTCCGTGCCCAGCTTGATTCTGATCCAAAGACAGGAGCAACACACTGTCTTCAACAGACTTCAAAGCTCTTTTCCCCTCCATTGCTGCCCAGTGCCTCCCAGGGCTGCAGGGCAGACAGGGCTGTGCAGATCTGGCTCCTCCATGGGCATCTCATGCCCTGAGGCTCCTGGACACCTCTTTCATCTCACAGGCACCTCCCCAACCACAGCCTGCCTGGGGTTATGAATGGAGAAACCCTGGCTGCTGCCCAGGCTTCACTTTTCAGTGGAGGTTTTCCACCCTGAGGCCTTTGACCTATCAAACCAAGCAAGAGAAACAGCTCCTTTAAGACATCCATTTCACCCTCGCTGCCCCAGTGGCTGTGGGTTCAAACACTGGGGGCTCAGCAGGTCACCTGAGCTGCAGCTGCAAGGCTATTGTGGTACAAAAGGCATCAGCTCCCTGCTTTCCCTGGCATAGAGCAGCCTTGGAGCAAGGACTGGTGTGAGAAAGCTCAAGTGCCTCCAGCCAGATCTAAGAGAGAAGCCCACAGCTGGAGAGAACCAGCAGTGAACTGCTCAAGTCCAGAAAATACAAACTACCCTACTCCACATACTTTAAAATATGATCACAGTAGGCAGGAGGAGGTCCTTGCAGCGACTTAGGGGTGACTGTCCCTCTCACCTCCTCAGCCTCACAACTGATCTGCCTTCCTGTCCCTTCCCTGACTGTCACCTCTCTGCCTCACGCTCCTACCTGGAGACAGAGGAACAGATTTGGCTTTTGCCTCTGCTTCCCCTGCCTTTCCTGGTACTTGCCCTTCAGAAAAAGGAAGGGCTGGCTGGCAGATTCCTGTGAGAAAGGAGCTGCATGAGAGAGCAAACAGACCTTTATTATTTGTTTATTGATTTATTCTCCAGGAGGATGTAACACCCGGCCCTCGGCAGCAAATGCCCTTGTAACTCTGTACTGCAGTGACAAGTTGGCCAAACAAACACTTTTCTGCGTCAGAAAACAAAGACTGTCAGCAGAGCAGATCAGGGCTTTCTGCTTTTACTTTTAATTATTATTTCCTCACACAGAGGATTTAATCTCCTCTTCTGCTGGAAGCTCAAAGTGCCCCATTCAGCCTATTTCACAGCTGTGACTGCTGAGGTCACCCCGGGTCAGGACACCTCTCTCTGCAGCATAATAGTGACTGGTCCCCAAAGTGGACATCCACGCCGTGCATCTGCTGCTGCAGATGAACTGGTGTCAGGAGGAGGAGCACGGCCACCACCGTGGCCCCACCGGGGAGGGGGCAAAGGCAAACGTTACCCAGAGAGCTGCAGACAAAAGACGCTGCTCCTCCGGCCTTTTGTGGAGCTCGCAAATGCGGTCAAAGGTTACATTTTACAGCTGTTCCAGCCTCAAATAAGCGTAACCCGCCTATCTTAATACTTAATTGCATTGCTAAGCTGCTGATAAACTAGGACAGCATAAAACAAATACACAGGGCCAAACACATCCCCAGGGAAAGTTTGTGGGAACAGAGGGAATTGCACCAAACAATGAACTGGGAACACAGGGAGCTGCACCAGACAATGAGTCCACTTTATGTGTTTTAGAAGCTTGGTTACCTTCAATAAAAGCTGCAGCATGGATGCTGCACATTTGCTAGCTAATATCTCTCCAAAAAGGCCGCCAGGGTTTACAAAAGAAGGGCACAGTGCAAATGCCCACGGGAGAGGACGAGCACGTGCTGCACCATGCGTGTGCCCACCAGGAAACTGTGCTGAGCTAATCCCCTCCCCACAGAGCCACCAGGGCTCCAGCCCCGGAGAACACGGCCTTAAATCAACGCTCTTATCTCACAAAAGGAATTTAAGTGCAATGCTTTGAAAGTCACTTTCTCCCGGCCATATGGCATCCCCGAGCCTGGTCGTGTAGGAGCGGCGTTCATTTGCATGTGCAAGAGACAAATCTGGCTCTTGCATTGCGGGAGTGATAACAGGGCGAGGGGTAAAATTTAGCACTGTTTGGGTTTCTGCACGAAATCTTTGCCGAGGCAAATTTCTCTCACCTCTCAAGCCAAGTGCCAAACGCTGAGATAGCCCCAGGAGAGCTTGCCCATGACCCCACGCCATCAGCGAGGTACATCAGCACACGGCCAGGGTAAAACAGAAGTCTGAGACAAAACCCATGATCTGAACCCAAAGCTGGCAATGTCTACACCCACATTAAAGCAAACAGGAACAGGCTGAAATTACAGGGATATAAACAGCACTGAACACAAACTTCAAGACAGCAAATTCACAGGCGTTCGCACATTTAACTTCCTGATAGGGAGGTATTTTGAAAACTCATGTTGCTGAGCTGCTCCATGATATGGAGGGGTGGGGGATCTTGGGCTTCAGCACAAGGAGGAGCCAACAAAACTGCTAACGCTTCAACATAAGCCTCTCCAGCAGATCTCTGTGCCAGGCATTATGCAGGATGGCAGGATTTTTGTTTTGCCGAGGCAGTGCCGTATGGGCAATCTGGTTTGCCTTATCAGCGAGCCAAGTGAGAGGAGAGAAATGTTCTTCCCCACCATTTGTTTAAATTTCCCTCTTTCCCCCAGATAAAGCTGCATACTTTTGTAAAAATATCTACAAATGTAATAACATAATGGGCTTGTCATCGGTTTCCACATTTGGCATTGAAAATCTGCAAAGCTTGGAAAGAAAGAGAATTCCTAATCGCTACTGGTGCTGAAGAGCCCAGCTAAAAACTGGGCCTGGATCCAGGTGATGGAGCACACAACCACCAAAACGCCTTTCCACGTCCAGCACCTACTCCTACTCAACTGCAAATTGTTCCTTTCTTGGCCCCACTGAAATAATGCAAGAAGGTTATTTCATCACTTCTTGCTGATGGGCCTCATGTCTCCTCTGTGGGGTATTCGCATGCCCCTAACATCCACTGCTGCTGTGAACTGATTTTATTTTGCAGCTCAGCGCAGAGGATGCTGCAGACAGCCACAAGCCTGGGCAATGACTCTGGAGCCACACAAACCTCCTTGCATGGCAAAGTGGAACCATTCCCAGCACAACGCTTTCCCCACCATGTACCACAGCTTGCCCTCTCCAAGGCTGTTTCTTTGGCATTTCTGCCCAGCAGAAATCCATCTCAGTGAGATTATCCCCGGGAACACAGGAAAGCAGAGCAGCCTGGTTTTATGGCTGTGCCCTCAGAGGAGAGCTCGGCGCATTTCGAGATCCGTGGCTGTGCCCCCCAAGGGATGTGGAACGAGGCAGTCTCTTAGCAACACCCAGTGCCTGTCACAGGTATCTGTCATCAACAGCAGGAGCTGCGCCGTGCTGAGCACCCTCCCCGTGTCCTGGAGAACCCAGATGCACAGGCACAAACGCTCCGTGGCCACTGGCAGGGGAGGGATGTGCAAGCCCTTGTCAGGATGACATAGACAGCACTGAAATACTGATTTGTTTAGAAGAAATGAGGATTTGATTGTGTTAGAGGGAGAAGCATATCCCCTACAGTAAGGACTGGCTTCTCCTTTGTCAGTAATCCCTCTCTCCAAGACACTTAATACAAATCTTACTGGAAGGGAATAAGTCCCACCCCACACTGAGACAATGCAGCTTTAAATTTTAACTTAAATCATCACAAGCCTGTAAAGCTGATCTTTATGACAATGTGTGTGGCCAAGCTACAGGCTCTGGCAAAACTGATGTCCTGCTATTCACACGATATGGATTCACAGCCCAAATCTCTTGCTGTAAGATAAGGAAAGCATTTCTCCGGATCACTTACCTTTATTTGCTGCAGGAGAGAACAGCTTCTCAGAGCCTACAGAAGCCTGAAAAAGGAAGAGAAAGAGAGGGTGAATAATCCTGAAGGAGAAATTCGGAAGGCTTGCTCACAAAAACACAGCTCATAAAACAAGTGGGTTATCTGGAGACCTGCAGTTGCGCATTGCACCTGGAGGGTGCAATGTTGTGCCATTAAAGAACGAGCATGCATCCTGAGGAGATGAAAGCCAAGCAAGAGGACTGTCCTGATCTCACCCAACTACATCCTCCTGTCTCGTTTATTTAGGCAGCCATGCAATGCACAGCTATTTTATCCATGATTCCTCGTATAAAAACAAAACCAGTGAAACTGCTATCAAGCTGAAGGAAAAAAAAAAACAAACCAAAACACATTTCAAAGGCTCTCTCACTGAAAATAAGCTCAAATTCTTGCTGAACATGCAAAATGTAATTTGTGTATTAGAAACACAAGTTGCAACTGAACACATCTGTATGAAGGAGGGTGTTGTTCAATATTATGCCAAATGATAGGTACATGCTGCTATGCACTTAGTTGAGTATGAAATAAAACGACTTCCTCTTGGAAGAAGCCCGTATCCTTGCAGACTGGGTTGCACTATGCTGTCTGAACTCCACAGCAGTGTATTTGTGCTCCTCACAGCTCTGGGAAACAGTTAAAGAAATCCAATTAACCTAAACCTTGTAAACAGCTTCATGATAATCAGGGTCACTGAGTTACAGACAAGATGATAACGACAGACAGGGAAAAAAAGTCCATTCATCGTAAATAAAGCTTTTATGAGTTAATTTGATGGCTTCCTTTCCTCCCCCCACTGATATCAAACAATCAACCGATTTCAGCATAAGCTTTTCCTCCTCGCTATCTGATAAAATAGCAAGCAGCCTCTCCAGAGTCAAAGCTGGTCTGGGAGCAGGAGCACGGTCAACATTACTACCATCTACAAGAAAGTACCATTGGGCTGGCACTGACTTCTGCATGAAGAAAATGAGCGAAGTACAAAGCTGACGAGCAAAAGATACTGAAAGTGAAAAAAGCCTTTTTCCCCTGGCTCTGCTTTAAAAAACAATTAATTAATTCAACACATGGCTGAACTAAGTTGATTTTTTTTTTTATTTTATTGATTTTATTTTAAGGTGCCTTGGGAGATTTGCATGATAAAGAGCACTAGAAATTGTATTACATTGTTATATCTTTTAAATGACGACTCAGAAGGAAAAAAACAAATAGTAAAATGCAAGAAGTTCTGCATGAGATATAGTAAGAAGCAAAAGTGATCCATTAATGTTACTTCTAAGAAAAGTGGCACTGCAAGCACTGAATGTCTTACTTAATGCAAATGTATAAAAAAGAGAGGGAAAACAACATGAAAAATAGGTTGAGGCTGAGACACATAAGAAAAAAATTCTGAATTATGTCCACGACAAAGCTGCACGTGTAGCTGTGGCATGTATGATCATTACACAGCTCAGCAAAAAGATCCTAAAATCTTAGGGAAAAACAGTTACCTGCACGATCCCTTCACTGCATGGATTAAAAAGAGGAAGAACCAGGATTAAACAACGTTTTGCCTAGGCTGGTTTGCAAAGAAAGTGTAACAGCGTCACACAGCAGCAACAACAGCGGTGCATAAAATGTTTGACAGCCAACTCTGAATTTACAACCCATTGTCAGGAGATTTTTCACTTATAATCAACACCAAGTCACCACGGACACAGGACACATCTGCAGGCTCCGGGAACTCACCCATGCTAAGGGCTCACACAAAGGCAGGGCCTACTCTCAAAGCACTCGGACACGTGGCAGGTGGATAAATAAGATTCCCCCATTTTACAGGCAATGAAATTTCGGCGTGGCTCGCACCAAAGCCCCAGCCGTGAATCAGCTGCTGAGCCACAAACCCCAGGAGCCGGGTCCGGATGCTGGGGTGTGCAGCCCAGCCCTTCCCGGGGAGCCAGCAGGACCTGCTCTGCCCGTGGCAGTCCCCCAGCTGGGAGAAGCTTTGTGCTTCCCCTGCTCTGGAGAGTCCAACCTCACGGCCACCACTTCGTGGCAGCCACCAGCTCCCTCCCTTGTGTGCACCTCAGTACCGTGGGTGCAGTGCAGACCAGCAGCGCTTAGCCAGGAGCTAAAGATCTCAGGGCTACAGGTCCAGGCTATATAACACTGTTTAAGGAAGTCAAGCCAGAAAATTCACTTTAAAGACAAAGTAAAACACCCGGATTATTGCTCAGTCTTCTGCTATCAGCATGTGCCACCGCCTTCCACAATCAGAGTCAACATTTACAGAGCAGCGTTTTCAACATCGCAGCTTCAGTTCACAGACACAAACCTTCACACCTAGAGTTTACAGCAACTTTTGCTCTCACTTCTGGTGATTTCTAGCTCCAGATCTGAGCAGTTTTTGGCACGAGCACCATTCTGAAACAGTGAATGCCTGTGCTATAGGATATTCTGTGAGCTGCTGTAAAGGCAGGAGGGAAGCTGGGGGAGGAAGAGCCTGAATACATCATTCAGCCCTATCAGTCACCCTTTAAAGAAAGTGTACAATAAAACCTATGTGTCTGAGGGAGCCCACTAATGAGTGAAAAAATCCAGCAAACCAACACATCTGCTAAAACAAGTCCCCTCCCAAATACTGCTGTTCCAAGCAAATCATTTGCATATGTTTAAGAAGGGATTTAAAAATAATATTAATAAAATGGAATTCTTCCCTTGTGAACAAAACCAGGCATTTGGAGTCTTTTATGCAGAATTCAAGCCATCACAGGAAATCACATATTCTTTGGTTGCAAAATGAAACTAAAAATTTCCATTTTTCCCCCTCTTGTTGCCTCCTGCCCGTCTCCATCTGAAGGACCATGTCACAAAACCCCTCGAGGTCCTTTTTGTTGCTGCATGAAGGCAGCGAGACCTGCCCAGCCTGAAGCTCACAGACAGAAGCCACCTCCACCCTTCCTTGCTCACTGCTGCTCATCTCCCTTGCCCTGGAGCAGAGCCCCCAGCCACAGAACCCACCACAGGCTTGTGCTCACAGAAATGCTGCTCGCATTTCCCACCCTCGTCCCCAGCAGCAACCGTGGCACCTGAAGCATTATCTGACATCTGTCCCCAGAGCAGCAGCTTCTGAGGTAACAAACCTCAAGACCCAGCACCCTTCCGATGACACCAAGCCTTCCAGGTCCCCTTTGTGGTTTATTCAAAGATGTTACCAATCCCTTATCACCTTTTGATTTTCTTTCTTTTCTGCTCTAGACCTAAAGGGGAAAATGCCTCCACCCAGTTCTGTGGCAGCTTGAAACCGGGCTGAATACACTGCAGAGGAAAATAACATTTCTGCCCTTTTCTGCTTTGTGGAGAGCAAGCAGAGGAGTGGTGCTGCAGTCCCTCCCCCTTCCTCCCCTTGAACCCAGCACATATAAACACTGATTCAATTTTCAGCACTAAAAGCTCAGCAAAGGCAGCTTTTTCCTCAAATGTGAGGTGGTAACCACAAAGGATGTAGCACACCCTCTCCTCTGAAGGTGAGCAGTGAGGCATAATGAAGTCCATGCCTCATCCATCCTGGTTCCCACTATCCCAAGGCAGCTGAAAGGTGCAAGAGCTCTTGCAGATTAATAATTTAATGATTATATATAACAGAACAACATCATCTGACAAAGACGGCACTATAAATTATGTCAGGCCTCACTGTAATTACTTCTTTTTTCCCCCTTTATCCATAGCCTATAAATGGCTATCAGGGAATAGAACTGTTCCTTATCACCAACAAGAGAGGCCCTGTGGACCTTCCTGCCATCTCCTGGAGCAGCGAATGCCAGATCCAAGCCTGATACTCCAGGAGCCTGATAGCAGGACACTGGGAAACTGCTAATGAGGCTGCAGTTCTGGCTCACAAGGAACAAGAAAAGTAGTGTTAGGGACCTGGCATGTATGTCATGTACAGGGCAAAAGCCAAGCATTCCCTCCAAATGAGTCCAGGACGGTAGGCAGAAGAAGGAGACAGTAAAATACAGTTTAAATTTTAGATTTGGATGGCTGCCTATCTACTAGACAGCCAAGAGCCAGTCTCAAGAGAGCCTGTTTGCACAATTATTGAACTTAGCAAGCACTAAAAAGCTCACAAGAAAACCCTTCTCTGGGAGATTTCCAAACTAGAAGTGCTGGATACGCTTAGAGAAAGTTTTAGCATAAAGCACGGACACTACCTGAAAATTTTGGATCAATTTTCATTCTTTCCTTTGATCTGTTTCCCCTGCTTTTATCAACCACTCCAATGCCACTTGATCGCTTGTCCAGCAGAGAATTTCAGCACGTCAGTGCTGCTTTACTACTTTGCAGTTCACTCTGCAAGTCATTCATACCAGACCCCTCACCCAGTAACATGAGAACAATAACTAAAACAGGAAGGTATTGTTTGGGTTGTGATTCTTCTGTAAGAAATGGAAACTGATACATATGGAAAGGTGCAAGAGAAGCCTAGAAATAGCACACATGCACACAAAAACCCAAAGTAAAAATCCCCCTTAAGACCAACAAAGTATTCTACACATTTCAGGATACAGAAGCAGCCCATGGGTAACACTGCCTGCATTGTGAGGGGATGTTTCAAGGTAGCCTACAGTCTTTCCAAAACCTGCATTATTTTTGGAGAGAAACCATAGCTCAGTTAGGAAGACAAAAGAAAAGTTAGACCTGCAATTCAGTCAATTTTGTGAACCTTCTAGGAATATCCAGCTTTGTGGTACACAGCTGGCTGGGACACAGCACAGCCCAGCTGTGTGAGGGATTAGGCAAGAGGGAACAGGACTTCTACAAATCCACACTGTGATTATCTTCCCACAGAATTTATAGACTGGGCTTTCAAGAGGGCTCAGCACTCAGCAGCTGCCTTTGGGGCATCAACCTGACTGGAGCTACCGGGTATGGAGCATTTCCAAAAATCCATTTAGAAACCTGAATGGTGACCAGGTTGTTCTGAAAAATCTGGTTACAGCTGGTAGTTAGGATCATCTATGAAATTCTGTCTGTTGACCCCCAGTGCAAATAAGGACTAATAATAAATAATATTCCCTAAGCAAGAATGAATCTCCACCTTCAGTTACACCATAACACAACACAGTGAAACATGCAGCACAAACACCCCAAACAAGCAACTGCTTATTGAAATGGCAATGCCTGAAATGCCACAGATACTTCTAGTTCAATTATGATTCAAGGCCATCTCTGAGAGGTAGTGATGGATCTTCTGAATCTTTTGTGAGTTTGATCTATAGAATGCTCACTAGAAACCCAGAATGTTTCTTGGGCTGTACTTCCATCCAGCTTGTTTAGGTTCCCACCTCACATTCATTTAGCACACACATATTCAGTACTGCTCTGCTCCTGGAAGGGACTGTCACCATGCACTCGCCTCTTTGTCACTTTTTCTTCCAAGAATGCTCATTTCTCTCAGCAGTTTATATAACCATGACTGTTTTCTGCAACAGCCCCTTTGAGAAGCTAGCACAAGCCTGGGAACACAGATTAAATTAGGCCATGGAGAGCACAGAAGCAGAGATCACTGGTCCTAATTCACCACTGAATTACGCTGACTGTACACAACAGCAGATGGAACGGGAGGAAAAGTGGAGGAGGACTGGAAGGCACCGAAGGAAACGCTGGAGTCTGACTCAGTACAGGGCAGTGAGGAACCAGGCTCACTGCTCCTCCACAAGTTCCACATCTTGTTTTGGTCCTCCTTGGGCAAGACAGCGATAAACTTAAATTAACAATGTTTTGAACCCTGAGCATGTTCCTCACCATTTTACAACCACTGTGGGACTGAACAAACTAGTTTAAATGGAGCAGCAGCAGTAATTCTTAAACATATGCTGCCGTGGTGTGCTGCTTATTGCACAGATGTGCCTCTCCCCGTGACAAAGGGTGACTGAATCCTCTGACACAGAGGGACATCTGACCTACAGCATGTCTGCCATCAGAGCCTCGGGGCACAGGCCTTCGAGCTCCCCTTCCCTCTCTGCTCAAACCATCCCCCAGCCCCTGGGGAAGGGCTGCAGCCCGGAGTTCTCCCCTTCCCATCCCCTCCATTAGCGATGCTTTGTGATTCATCTTCCTCTGAGCAGTTGCTGTCTCCCAAAGGGAAAGATCAAACTCCCTCTCCTTCCCAGCTCAGCTCCAATAAATAAATAAATACATGTACTGAAAAAAAATTTAGTGGAGGAGGAGAAGGGAGGAAGCTGGGGAGTTCCTGGACCTCACCTCATCAGACAGCTGCAGAAGGTTCCTCAGCTGTTTCCAGAGACACCAAAGAGAAAAGAAAATTTCCAGCAGTCCCTCATTAAAACCAGCCAAAATACTTGCTTAATGTTAGTGTGCCTGTGTGTCCTAATTTAAATTAGGGTGCATTTGGCCCTTACCTCAGGATCTTCCTCCTTCCAACCACTACTAAACCTATCTTTGCTTTACACTCCTGTTATTTTCCACTCTAACTAGCACTGATTTCCCCATAACACATGTTCATATGCTGCTGGGTGTTCTATGAATGGCATCCAGAGGACAGTCACTCACACTCTGTGTGCCACTGCATGAGGCTGCAGCTCTCAGAGTAAGGTGGAGGCAGTGATGTGTCTGTGTTAAAGGCAACTGATACACAGCACAGTCAGGGAAATACAGTTCTCCATGAACCACAGAGAAAAGGGCTTTGTGTGGTCTGGTTTGAAACATCTCTAACACCAGAGCCCTCATGCCTTTCCCAGAGAGCTGCCCCTCTCCCAAAACAGACTTTTCAGCCTACACTTCCACATTCAAAATTTTTTCACCGCTTAGGCAAGCACAGATTTGATTACTGATTTATCTTTTGCTACAAATGTAAGGAGAGGAAGGTAGGAAAGGTTGGGAACGCTGTGTAACACACCACTATAGCAGTTTGTATTATTGTCATTACAGCTTGATCCTATCTAGTCAGCCCATCTATTTGGCAGGGATATGGCTTTTTATTTGCACTAAATCAAAGGGAACGGCGAGTGCTCTTTGCAGAACTATCTAAAACTTCTTATAATTCAAAGGCTGCACTGTAGGAAGAGTGATGGGGGAGAGCAGGGACTGTGCTGCGAATGACAGGTGGCAGACTGTTGTTTGGTACCTACCAAATTACTCTGCTGCTCCCAGGGCTGCCTTGGCATTTCATTATCCCCACTCTCTCCTGGAAGGATGCGGACATAAATTCACACCTCATGTCCTGGTTTCCGTCAAACTGAGTAAGAGTGCAAATGCTGGCACCGACTGGGAATGCCAAGCAGGGCTTGGCATGCTAGAACAAACTCTCAGCTGTGGTCTTTGCCAGCTACCTGCATTTATCATTGTAATGGCCTGCCAGACAGGACTTGGCAAGCGACGGAGGAGGGCGGGAGGAGGAGGGCCAGGCTCTGCACTGCCAAGCAATTCATTCCTGTAGCTCCTGCCATCACTGTACCAGCAGGGCAACCTTCATTTTATTTTATCTTTTAACCAATTACGTGTCACCCAAATCCCACCTGCAGCTTTCTCCAACACAAATGGCTATAAATCACAGTTCAGAGACCAAGAGGGTTTTGCGAGACATTTGATTTCATAAAAAGGTCACTGACTGTCTGAGGATTGCTGCAGTTCAAAAATGAACTGAATAACAACCTGCATTGGCAGACAGGGAAGGAACAGCTTCCATCGTCTGTTGCATGTTGTCAGATAATATTAGAACAATTAGGGAGGCCAACAATGGCAGGATCATTAGGATTCAGCTGAACCAAAGCGCTGATAAAAATTCAGTGAAATATCTCCTCCTTTCAATTTTCGAAGAAAACATAATCAAATCAATAAAAAAGGGAAAATTGCATGAGCACACCAGAAACATTCAACATAACCTCCTTGAGCAGGCAGAATACATGCCTGTCATCACTGCAGCCTGCTCCAATCTGCCTGGGTATTCCAGAGCTTAACCCCCAGCTTTGCTATTTCTCAGAGGACTATTCTGTGGTCTCACACCACTCAGCATGTTCTGCTCTCTAGGGAAAATGCTGTATTCTTGTCTTTAATCCATGGATACATAGTGGACTCTGTATAGAATTTTACGTGAACCATACCACATTTAAGGGTGCTCAAAAATCATTTGACACTGTTGCTGTTCTGGACACCCTTAGTGTCCATCCCTTTCTTGCAGCTGACATGTCACACCAGACAACCAGCATCAAACCCTCTGAAAAGCACCAGGCTAACTGCAGTGAGTACATGAGGCACAGAGAAGATGGCATTGTCCTCCCAGCCCAGCCCATGGCGTGTGACACACGGACATCCCTCTGACAGCATTTCCCAGCTGTGGATGCAATCCTGGCATGGCCTTTTCCTGGGCCTGGGGGGGTCAGGGAGCTTATCAGGAAGGCAGCTCTTGTCTGCTGCCATTGAAACTTGCTGTCTTACCCACAGCAACCTCAAAGGAGTGCCTCTGCAGAAGGCTCTTTTGTTGTTGTTGTTTCTAATTCACTGCTCCAAAATATTTCTTGGCTGCATCCCAGGGCTGAAGCCTTATCTGCCCATCCCCCCGGCAGACACACAGCAGCTGCAGAGGCTTATCACAGTTGCCTGTCCACTGAGTTTACAAATTAACACCCTATCGAGGCTGCACGAGGGCTGATTAATCAGAGAGAGGCAGTCTGAGGGCCTTTATCACCGTAAGCGGCTGCTGGGAGAGAAGTCACAAATCTCTCAGGAGGCCAGAGATGCCTTACAAATGAAAGAGCAGGAGGCCAGAGAGGAGGAGGGCCCAATGGTAGGGGAAGCAGATATTTTAGAGATAGTGGTGGTGGAGGTAATGGAGCAGTGGGAGGGGGGGGAGCTGCAGGCAAACGCCAGTACATTATGACAGCTAAAAAAAAAAAAAGATAATTAACAGCCTATACCTCATGATTCTAGCTTTCCCTCCCCGGGCTATAATTTAGCCTATTGCTCCTTTGCTCCAGAGGACAATAAACATTTATTATGTTAAACACATAACTGTGCTGCACAAAAGCACCGTTCTTTCCCAGGTCCGCTCCTTGCACAGCTGTGCAGCCCACGAGGATGGGGCTGCTCAAGTGGGCTCCCCTTTCATGCACCAGATTACTCGGTTTGGACACAAAGCACATCCCTGGCTTCACCCAGAGCTGCAGCGTGCTGGATGTGCTCATACTCTGAACGTGAAGGCAAAGCCCAAGAGACTCAGAGCTCTTGGATGGGGCCACTGGTCCAGCAGCACCTGGGAAGCAGCGTCAGGATGCGCCCAGGTACGGAAGCAGCTCCTGCAGAGATCGTGTGACTCAGGCAGGCTTCACCACCTGAGAAGAGCATCTCTCCTCTTTTTAATTCAGCAGCCTTGCTAAGAGGTTTACTGGGAAATTTTCATTCCCACCAGAATTATGTGTAGGAGAGATTCTTTTTCCAGGATGAGTATTACAGTCATGTGAGCAGCACTGGAGCAGCGCTGGCCCTGCCCCTCTGAGCACCTCAGCTGCTGTAAGAACACACAGATTTAGGAGATTTGCCTCTGCCAGTGGACTGTGGTTCAGGGATTGCTCTTCTCTGCTTCAGCCCTCCAGCTTTGTGCTTGTGGCAGAAAAATGTAAAATAATTATAAAAACCAAAGGGATTCACGCGAAAAAGATTTAAAATCTAATACAACTTTAAAGGAAACCAATTTGGACATCTGTCTACATTTGTCAACATTCAGTTCTAAATTTAAGTTTTCAAGTTTAATCCTTGAGACCAAGACACACAGCTGGATTTCTCCTTTGAAGTCTAATATGTATGGAAGCTGAGATTCCCATGCAGCAACACGACTCCAGAAGGTAAAATTTTAATAAAAATGCTACCAACATGAAGACATTTATAAGCAAACACTGCAACCACCTCCTGTCCAGTGCTTTCTATTAACACATCAATAAAGAATTTAACAAATAACCTCTGGATAAAAGTGTCATTCACTGCAGCTTTACCACCAACAGCGCTGGGTGTGTGCACGATCTTGGGGGATTTCTATTTCCCATTTTGCCCACAGAAATTGCAGAAAAGAGAGGCTGCCACCACCTAACTGTTCAACATCTTCAGACTGGCTCTTTTCAGACAGCACCGGAAAGCAAAATCAAACAAAAATGAATGATCATCTGCCTTCTCCTCCTCTCTTGATCCAACGAGGAAACCATTTCCCAAACCACCTGGATTATTGGTCTACGAACCCTTGCAGATGCCCACTTTTAACACTATGCATTAGGTTAATTAGAACTGGGCAAGTAGATGCTGAGTATGAGTCCAGGAAAGGAACGACAGCTTTTTTATTTGAGAACTCCCTGCCAGGCTCTGTGAAGCAGACAGCTGCCCAAGGTCTTCTCATCGCTCTCCTCCGCCAACAGACACCAGATTAATTTGAGCTGGACTGGACCCCCACTCATTATGTTCAGCAGACCCCGGGTAATCAGATGGAGGAGCTACAGGACAACACCTCCTGTCACCCCCATCACGTAACAGCAACTCTATACATGAAGGAAACATCAAATATTCATCAGGTAAACAATACGAACGCGGTAATCCCAAAACACGGTGAAATTCTAGAAGCTGTCTCTCTAGTGTTTATTAGATTGACTCTTTTAACTTCATTATCAAGTCTGCCCATCAAGCCTTCTCCCTCTGTCTCAGGTCTCATGTTTCTACGTTTTAGGGAATAAAAAGTCTCTGTTGGACTGCCTGTTCCCCACAGCTCTGTTCCCACTGGTGGACACCCTCACCCACCACAGGGAGCACGTATTTAAAGGCCCGACAGAAGGGATTAGGAACACCTTGAAAAAGGATAGCATATAAATTTCCCTACAAATGGAGGCGGCAGAGGAAAAATTATGGAAGGAAGCCTATGGTTCACATCTGCAAAGCATCTGGTTTCCTATCCCTCACTCATTCAAGGGCAGTGAAGTGCACTCACCTACTTTCTACAGGAAAGGGTCACCAAGCTTTTCTCCTGTGCTATACAGAAAGTCAAGACAGAAGATCTCATTGTTGTACCCTGATTAAATATGGCATTAACTGACCTCATCTTCTGTATAAGAAGGTGGTGAATGGGGCAGTCGAAGCCAACATATAATCTGTCTTCTCCAATTAGATATGCTTTGCAACAAGTGTGGTGGATCCATTTATTTCCATACTGCAATAATGCAGATAAATCCAACTTTGGCTCCAGTCCCACTGCTTTCAAAGCTGGGGCTCTGCATTTCCAATCGCTGCCCCCTTTTTTTTTCCCCTTCTCCCCCCCTTTCTGCTGCAAAATGTCACCAATTTACTTTAGCCTGGGGGCCCATTTCTAGTTTTACCACCAATATATGAGAAATGCATTTTTCAAGCTGTTACCACTTAACTGTACTGATATCAGCCACTCAGGGGACACAATATTGTTTACACATCCTGCTCTATGGAATAAGCACGGATGCCAAAACTCTGCCTGGGTTGTGAAGGAGACGTTTACTCTCTGTTTTATGAGATTTCCTCGATTTGTGGCTGCCTCAATGGTCGTAAAAACAGCTGTAAATCAAAAGAGCACCACAAAATTGCAATAACAACTGTCGAACTCGGCTCTAAAAAGCATAACTCCCAGCACCAGAAGGTGGAAGGCTTTTCTCTGATTTAATACCAGGTGTGGGGGAGCCCTATGAAGTCTGTGTGCAGCACTCTGTCTGCCCACAGCCCCCCCCCCCAAGGAGCTCAGCCAAACCCCTCAATTTTGGCTGCTCCCCTATCGCTCGCCCCTACTCTGCCCCACGTCGTTCCTTCCGGCCCCTTCCCTCCTCTTCTCTGGAAAACAGAAGTCTTTTTCAAACGCCTGGAGAACGCTTATACAAACAACTGCTGAATGCTCAGCCCTGTTTAAAGCATCAGAAGAGACAGAAGAGGGGGTGCAGTGTGGAACAGGGCTGTGCTGAGCGGTGGCCGCTCCGCAGGACGGCGATGGCTTTAGCAGATGACCCCAGCCTGTCACCTCTGCTGGCCTGCCCAGGAGAGCCCAAATTCCTGCACAGCCTCCCAGCCCAGATTTTAGGGAGTGGAGTGAAGGAGGAGAGGGCTGGTGAGACATGAGTTATTAGCAGCCGTCTTCTGGGAGCTGATTCGAGCTAAAATGGTTCCAGAACAGGCAGCTCCATTTGAGCCTCCAGTGAGGACTGGCCAAGCAGCAGATGCATGAATTCAAAAGTTTCTGTTACTCTGTGCCACTGGCTATAGTCCAAACCAAAGAGAGAGTTTCACCCGTGGGTAAAACAGCCTTCCTGGATTTTTCCATGCCCCATTCCAGTTGCTTTCACAAACAATCTTCTCATCCTTGTCTCCAAAAATCCTAAAAGACTCTCAGTTCCTGCATCTCACCAACCCCCACAATCTAAGATTAACTTGGCCAACAACAAATTCCCTCCAGCACCTCCCAGCTCTGAGAAACCAGCTGTGGGACCAACAGCCACACCATAAACCCTGGGCCAACAGAGTTACCCAAGCTCTTTGTGCCCTCTGTCCAAAGCACAAAAAGCTTTCCTGGACTCACCAGCTAGGCCTTCTTACTGTTTTTCAAATTTCCTCTTAAATCAAACTTCTTTCATGGCATTTAAATAACCCAACTTTCTCCATTACAGAGAGAGATCTGTATGTGAAGAAGCCAAAGTATGTGAAGAAATGATCACAGAAAGTTCATGGGAAGTAAGTTTAGCTGGTGCTCATCTCGCTTTTTCTGTCATCTGCAGCCGACTAAAATACACTTGAGTTCCAGTGTGTTACTGTATCTCTGTCTGGCGTTGTGTTTTTCCAGATGCACATCCTAATTATGCTCTTCAAGCAAATGCCCTGTGGAGCGGGGTAGTAGAAGAGAAAAACTCTTTACAGTCACCACCATGCTGAGATCCATTCTGGACAGGAACTCCCCCCTGCATTGAGAGGACAATTTAATTTCCATGGACCACTTGATGCAAAGGGAAAAGGATCTATATTCTTTTGTCTGAACCCCACAAAGTGTCAGCCCTTCTTTCCCCATTCTTCTAGTAGACGTGTACATTCACATTCTTGAGAAAATCCCCAATAGACAGGAACAGTCTTTCACTTCCAATACATTATGTCTCCCTGCTATAATCTTTTCCTTCTTGTACAATGCCTCTTGACTTTCCTTTGACTCTTTTCTTTGCAATTTCTCCTTTATGAATACAATCAGAGAGACAAAACAAAAAAATCCCCCAAACCTAAATGGACAAAAAATGTCATTCAGAGCCTTTGCCAATGATGTTACTGGCAATTCCAGTTGAGAAACCATCTGTACAGACATGAACTGATCTGACATAGGGAACAGCTAGTTTTATTTCAAAAAGCACTGTGTTCTCAGTGTTCTGGGTACAGGAACTCTACAGGACAGCTGAAGCTAATAGGGTGAATATGTGATCAGCTACACCCAAGCAGCTCTTCCAAATTTATTTCTTTTGTACTACAGCGAGTATTTGGGTGGGGTTGCAAAAACTATTAAAGCAGTCAAATGCATACCATGCCAACTGCTGACCACAAAAACAGGCCATTTCCTCACGCACAAACTATAAGAAACATCTCCAGTAATTGGCTTGTATCAGTAACCAGCTATTTCCAACAAAAACATGGTCCTGCTCCATTTGGAGTCTGGCCGTTCTCAAGAAGGATGGAAGGCTGTAAGTGTAGATGCATGACTCGTCCTGGGAAGGTGGTGTGGCAGGACATGCCATCTAACAGCAGCTGCTTTGATGAGGCATAATTGCAGGGCAATTACTAGGTTAATTTTCCATATATACCAGTACAATTTCACCCATAAAGTTTCATTTGCCTGCGGCGAGCGATAGATGTCTGTTTTGTGTTCTAAAACTCTCTACTGTGTTTGCTCATGGACCTGTGAATATGCAGAGCACTGATCTGGCTTTACCCTTCTCCCTTCCTGGTGATGTCTGAGGGGGAAATGTTTTTCCAGTCACTGATTAATGCTCGCCATGCTCAGCCACCAGCTGGAGAGCTTCCAGCACACTCACAGACATGGCTTGCCTTGTTGCCACAGGCATGGCCACGGCCCTGGGCAGCAAAGCTGTCCAGTTGGAGGAGGAACATCACTGGTGTGTGTTCAACCACCAGCTCTGCACAGGAGATGCTTTTGCAAGGAACAGGAGAGCAAGCTGTACTCGACCTTTCTTTGGCTGACCATCTGCTCGTTGGCCAAGGCACCGACAGCTCTGTTCAGCTCCCAGGCCATTTACCCCCCCAGTGCTGGGCTCCTGTGCCCTGGTCCTGGCTCATCTCCCTTTGGACTCTTTGAGGCAGGAGAGGCTGAAGCCACTGGCCCTTTCCCTGCCTTCTCTTCCAAAGCCCCACAACAGCTAGCAGCTCATTTCACTGGAGTTTATTTCTGAACTGGCAGCACAAACCGAGCATTGTAAGAAACCTTTGTGATTTTAGCCCAGACATGACTGTGCCTGCTTAGTAAGGAGATGAAAAGCTTACAGTGAAGAAAGAGGCAGAATAATCCTGCATGTTAATACACAGTGACTAACACTTTCCTGGTGACAATCTCCTTGTAGTCTCTGCAGAGGGATGTGTGTAATGATCCTCCAGAGACACTATCTTGAAAATGCACAAAAGGCTCTGATCAGACCCCAGCATCTCCCGATTAGCTTAGCGAGAGCAGTGGAAGGGACATCAATTTTCTAGAAAGTGCATTCAGAAAAGCACTTGATCAAATGCTTAGCTCCATGTATGTGCTTAATCTCACTACAGCTGAAGCACTTTCCTAAACCAACACCTTGTTTATTCCTTCTGTGAAAAATAAAATGGTGGAAAGACCTCCTAAAACAAAAATGTAGACCAGAACAGTCAACAGTTTGGGAAAATTCTGAATTTCTGTGGCTTTCAGCTTATCTGTAAAATAATTTGGAAGTACTGGCACTGGCAAATTGGAGGAGCAAATAGAGAATAAAGAAAAACAGCCAGAATGGATGAGGATATGTTATCATAAACATAGCCTAGATTAGTGCAAAGCAAATGTATGTATCTGTTGTTGAGTATAACCTTCCTGGGATTTTATTGCTTTTTTCCCTTTGCTAAAACAATACCAGATACACCTCAACACATCTGGCATGCTGCAGCCAATCCATCAGCTTCTCTACAGCGAGCAGACTGCAGAAAATGGAATTTTGCTTTCCCATTTGCCTCCTGGTCTCACTGCTGCTGCTCCCCACGAACACTTTTGCAAGCCCTGCCCCTGTGCCCTGGCTGGTGCAGGCTCCTGGATGGGAGCAGATGGCTGATGGAGCTGGGACTGCTGCTGCCCATGCACTTCAGCTATTCCAGTCAGGCCCTGGTGTCTCCTGCCCAGCTCTGCAAGAACACAAAGCAAAAGGTGCAGCAGTTCTACACCCAGTGAGCCAGAGCCACTTTTTATGCTCATTTAAAATGTCTATTTGACTAGGTATTTCTCAAAGTAGGTACTTGTAAGCACAAACTAAATGAGAACAGCAAAATATAATCTAAGGCACCTGAGTACTTTGGATTTTTAATTTTCCCCCCAAACATGTCTGTTGCAACTTTGTCATTTTGGACAACACAATTTTGCACAAGACCATAAGCACAATTCTACCAGACAAAGCTCCCCTCAAGCACAACCAAGAAAATCTTTGGTTTTCTACACCAAGCCAAAAACTTTCAGGTCCCAAGACTTACTGCTGTATGCAAGTAATGCAAAGAAGTCAATCCCTATGCCTCTACCTTAATCTCCAGACACATGATTCCAGAGCCCCAAGTCCTCCTCCAGCAACAGAGCAGCCTGAAGCACGTTCTGGCCTGGGTACTCACAAAGAACCACTGTGGGTTTTGTTGTCTTTATTATGAACACCCCAGGGCAATGACCACCTTTAATTTGTGCCTTCCATAACATCAAACACGATATTAAAACCTTAGAAATAGTTGTGCTTGTGCATGATATCCTGAAGGCTTTTTCTCTCTAAACCACTTCCAGCATGTACAGACAAAAGAAATAATGTCATCCTGCCTCCAACACTCCCAGCCATCAGAGACAACATTAACCATAACTTTGCTTCTGTTCTACACCAGCGTTTCAGTGCATTACAAATAAGCACCTTATTCAAAGCTCTCTCCCCAATTTATTTCACTCCAAAAAAGGAGACAGATGGTAGAAGACAGAGGGTTTTACAGTAAGAGGGGTTGGATTTTTTTTTTCCTCTTCATTTGTTCCCTGTGCTGTTTCTTATCCTTGGGGACCTGGAGTTTCTTTTGATAGCACTGTGCTGCCTAATAAACACGCATACAAGCACAGTCACAAGTATACATCTATCATCAAAGAGCCCTTCTTGTCTCCACTCCCCACAAAGTTGATTAATGATTACGTGTTTAACACATACATTATACATGGGAGGGGGAGACGAAGAGGGTAAATCCAAGCCCCTGTATACATTTACATATATTTACATACTCACATATAAAAAGCAGAGGAAAGCAAAAGAGGGCTATTCCCATTGGGACAAAAAATCCATTTTGGTAAACATACCTCCTAGCTCCCATTTTTAAAAATACAAAGGCAAAGCAAAGTCTCTACCTGGTCTAAGTAAGAAGCTGAAGCTTGAGCAAGCAGCCTTGCTTGGTTCCTGCAGTTCAATCCTGACATGGAATTGATAACTGTATTATCAGCAGTTGCATTACTTATGGTTTATAAATGGGATCTAACAGCTGCATCCCAGTTTGAGAGAAAGGAAAGGGGTTTAAATTTTAAGGGTGCTCCTGGTTTGTACTATTAATCCATACTGCTAAAATCCCAGTTCATCTAGCAATAGATTAGGTAATTAATTCAATTAAATGGCACCTTTATGTACAAAGAAAAAAAAAAGTCTGTCCTGTCAGATCAGTCAATACCTAGATTGGTATTGAGGCACTGGGAGCATTTAATGGACTCAACACGGGGTGACTCCAGATCCACCCCAAAGCCAGGCCTGGCCCTTAAACACAGACGAAGAAGAGATGTGGAAGGGTCCAACATGGCAAACTTCCTTCTCCATCCTTCCAGGCCGAGCCAACCCTTGGGCCTGGACAGCTGCCCATGTAAAATAAAGCTGCCTGAAGGCTGCTTTAATCATGCTGACTGCCAGTGGTCTCAAGCAATTGTTCCAGCAGCTGGGGGAGCAGTGCCATGGTAAAGGACTCCCCTGACAAAGTCCCTTCTGGCAGCTGGGACAAAGCTGGCACTGAAACTGCTATTGTGGCTCTCTGCTCTCCAAAGTGTCCCTGTGCAGAGTTAATCTTCCAGCCACCCGCTCTGCTGGTTTTCAGACATCTTTGCAAGGTTCAGATTTAATATGGAGCTCTTGTGGCACACCAGTGGCATTAACCTGTGCTGAACTGACCCATCCCAGCTTTCTGCTCATCCAGCTGCAGTCACAAGTGCTGGTGAAGACAGGGTGAGAGCAGTGGCCACTGACGATGTTTTTAAAACATGTTTGCCTAGTATAATCCTAAAGCGTGGGAGGGATAAACTGAGGGATCAAGTGATGAAATGTTAGGAAAGAAAACCTACACAGGGCTGGTTACAGTCCTAAGGCTGTGGCAGCTGGCCAGAGAGAAAGCTCAACTACTTAGAAGGCAGAAATAAGGAATGCTATTTTTTTCACTTCTTTTTTTACCTGTAACCTTTTGACTCTGCATCATGACCACTGACTCTATGACTTTACACCTTCTATTGCAGTTAAGGCTCAGGGCTGGCACTAAAGAAATCACTTTCTTCCACCTGCTCATTCCTTACTTCAAATATAAACATTTTCTTTAGCTGTACAAGAGTGGGGAGATCTGTCTTGAGATTTCAAACAGAAAAATTCATAACTGTTCCGGAAGTCCCAGCTGAGACATTTCATAGAAATTCAGGTAATTGCCAGCATTCATTGTCTCATCTGTATCCCCTCCTTTGCTCCCTGAATTCTCCAAATCCTTGCAGACCAGGTCTTTTCAATACACTTCACCACACCACAAACTGAACTGGATGTAGACAATCGCCACAAACACATCCTAACATAAATCTGCAGCCACTGTAAATTGATCAGTTCTTTTGTGCTGAAATGAAGAAGTCCAGAGTGGAACTGGAGTCATAATCCATGGCAGCAAATCCTTCTGGTGTGCAAGGCCACCACGTACCAACATCAGCTATAGGGCCAGGGCTTGCATCAGCTCAGCACACGCGTTTTCATGGGCCCATTTTATCACTGTCTCACAGAAACCCAAGCATACTTCTTTTGCATTGCTACTGCAGCATTTTGTGGTGGATATTTCACATCTACCTGGGCTACAGCCAGGAGATCTAGTCTTCATAAAAGGGAAGTAATTAACAAAGAAACACAGCTCTATCAAAGTACTCTTTGTTCACCTCCACTAGTACAAGCATATATCTGATCTCAGCCAGTGCTCATCTGTTTCCCAAAACCATTTTCACACGATGGGAAGAAAAGCATGGTAAATTGTAAAAAACACTAATCTATCCCTTCCCAGTCTAGAGGGAGTGAGCCATGTCTCTCTTGTCTGAGGTCAGATCTAGGTGGCCTCCGAACCAGAGACAGACTTCTGAGATGACAGGTAGGAATTTAGACACTTTTGATTCTGAGACAGGGAAAATGATCACATTAAAGGTGTCGTGGCTCAAGTCACATACCATGTTCCTTCTACCCCTCCTTGGCAGATGGAAGTCAGAGTGCTGTGTTCCAAAAGCAGCAGTGGCTCATGCCCTGACCATGGGTTATGGTGTCAAACGTGAGTTATGTGACCTACTGCTGATCATGCTGCCTGCTTCATTATCTTGCCTAGGTGTGGAGTTTGAAAAGGAAAATAATCAAATTCACTTTTCTCTTCCCTGCTTCTAGATTTTGAGTTTTTTTACTTCAAACTGACACTTACTCTGGAGACTGTTCAACAATGCATGGCTGAAGCCTCAAGACTCTCTGCTGTCTCCAGAGGCAAACCTCTTGCACAACTCTGGCAGCAGAAAATTGACTCAACTTGCAGACTCTGGGGACTTTGGGGTTGAAGAAATGACAAACCATGCATGAAAACATCGTGATCGCTCTTTGCACCTTTTAAAGCAGGGAGATATCACAGAACAAATACCAAAAAGCCAACAAGAAGCTCACTGAAGAGTGTGCAGGACAAGGAAAATACCACAGCTACTAAACAGGTACCAGCACTCCTGCACCTGGCCTGAAGACAAGGTTACACCTCCAGCCCAAACAAGATGACATTTTTAAATCAAAGAGATTTTGAATTATCTTAAGGCACAGATGTCATGAAAATACGAGGCATGACTCAAAGTTATCTCCAAATACTGTTTGAAACAAAGGTTTTGTTCTCTAGAGTAACTTTAGGGAGCTGATATCTTTGTTGTATCATCTTCCCAAAGCATAAAAGCCATATAACATAAAAGTCATGTAAAACTGCAGGTGGGATAAGGGCCATCTGCATGCTGGTGTTGGGTAGGCAGCCAGGAACGATGCCCCACAATACCCACACCTAAGAGGCAGTGGTGAAAAGCAGGGCACAAGAGAGCAGAAGGGCTACACCAAGTTGATGCAGAGAAAAAAATCTGGATTATCACATTCAGAGTTTGAGATTATTTCACACTGTACACAGAGAGAAGCTTGTGAGTTCACATTAAACACAAACACAAGGAAGTGATCCTTCAGTGGTCTGGGATCTTGCCTTGGAGGGAATGATGTGGGTGAGCACAAGGTGGCCAAGAGAAGTACATTCAACCCTTCCCTGGTGCCTGAGCCAGAGCTCTGGAGGGAATGCCAGCAAATGCACAGGAATAACGTGGTGTGCTGCCAGTGTGGCTGCACCTCTGCTCTCTTCAGCCATGTGAACCAGAGCCCCAGAAATTGCTGCAGGGACCTTCCTCACTACACAGAGGCAAAACGAACGCACAAAACCATGGGCGGGGAAAAAAAATGAGTGTTTCATGAGACAGGAGGGGAACAAGTTCCCCTGCTGTTAGTGCCTTGGGTGGGCAGTGAATCCAGGGCTGTGCACCAGAATGAAATGAAGCCAAAGCAGTAAGAAACAAGGAGCATACAATGGAGCACTGCTGCTGAGATATCCAAGAGACTGAGCAAGGTTTAAAGCTCACAGATTAGAGCACAGTACAACATGACAGAGCTGGCAAGGTACTCCAGTGCAGAAGTGACTCAAACCTTGACATTTTGACTTTGAAATTCCTGTTCAAATATGAGTTTCTATACAGGTAGAAAAGCAATGAAAAAAATTCATAGCCACGTCTCGAAAAACCCCGATCTGCAGCACAAAAATCCTTTTTCCTCACTATATTTGTATAGAACCTAGTGTGGTGAAAACCTGGTCTGCCACTCAGGCTTTCAGGTACAACAAGAACGCAGAGAGTAATGAAAACACCCACCGTTGAAGTAACAATCTTGAAAAAAACATTGCCCTTGGTACCGCAGATATCCCTGCAACAACCTCTACCATAAATTGAAAGTGTTACCATTGCACCAGGAAGTGCTGGAAATATTTAGTGCTACTGTTATCAACCCTGGTTTAGTTGCATTAGCAGTCCAGACATGTGGTAATGAAGAACCCATTCAATTCTCTATCTCTGCTAGTGGTACACTTCATGGGCTCATGGAAAGCACACATAAACCCGTTATCTCTGACAGGAATGGACACATGTGTGCACGTCCCAGATTTGCAAATTGCATTGCAGCGAATGCAGCCTTCATGTCACTCAACTGCACAGCTTAGAATTTTACATTTTAATTTTTCTGATGTCTGGGGAGATTAAAATGAGAACTGGCAGCATGTGCAAGGGATACTGCACTTTGAATGCCTTATCTATAGTGATTCAGGCTTCCCGGAGCTCCAGATGAAGCAGGTTTTTCACGATGGAAGAAACCACATTACATTGCTCCCTAGGAAGTGAAACAAAACAATAAAGGACGGTTAATCTCTTCTCTAATTCTGCTCTGTGGGACAACTCCTTCAGCAAGCAGCGCCTGGCTGTATCTACCTGGGAGGGGGTCATTTCACTTCGGCTTCCTCTTCTGCTTCCCTCTGTCCCTGGGAGCGCTCTGTCTCCCTGCTGCATCTTTCAATGGCTTTATCAGAGCTCGCACCAACTCAAGCGTGAGAAGTAGCTCTGGGCCCAGCAGGGAGAGGTGGGGGAGTGTGTCTGTGTGTGCCGCGGGCGGGGGGAGAGCGAGGGGAAGACGAGGGAGGAAATGTTATTCTGTCCTTTGTCTTTTCAACAATTTCTTTTTAATGCAACTTGCAGAGCAGCATATAATTAGGGGTCTTGCAGAGCAGGCTTAAACTCAGGAGTAACCCTTCTAACGACCTCGGGAACGGATAATCAGGTGCGCGGCTGTGGGGCGCAGCACGGCTCCCCACCCGCCGCGCCGCTCGGCCTCGTAATTAGAAGCCTCCACACTCCGCTGCATAAAGGCAGATTGCAAGGACAGCGTGAAGCCCTTGTTTGAAGCTGGGGGCACAAAGATTGCAGTGCCTCTGATGGATGGAGACAAAGACTCCGGTACTGGAACGCTTCCAGCAGACTCCGAATGCTCGCTGCGTTTCTGATGGACATTTTCAGGATTTCTTAGAGCGGCAAGGTTTATTCTCCCGCTCTCCCCCCAACCCCCCTGGCTCAGAATTCCTCCACAGCTCCCTAAGCCAGGGATGTGGATGTGCCACTGTAAGTGCACACGTCTCCAGAGATGCCTCCGTGGTTGCATTATGAGAATGAAGCTTTGCCCCCTTTCCTCCATCTGTTTTCGTTAGTTCTCATTCCTGACTGGGAGAAACATGGTGACACTTGGAAAATGCTCAGAACATGGGGCTCCATCCGACTCCCCCCCCGAAACTCCCAAGCCAGAATGGTGTTTTAGCTAAGTTCACACTGATTTGAAACTGTGGTAGCAAGTACTATGTTTGAGTTGTAGCTGATGTTAGCAGAATTCCCCTCAACACTTTAGCATGAATAAAAAAAAATTTCCTTCCCAAAATCACATCTCTCTTTGCTGATCACAACTTGCTTTTCTTTATTTACATAACTTTAGGCACAGGACTAAATGAAAATTGACACTGAAGTGTATCCTAGCTACAAGAAGGAAAGAGGAGGAAAAAGAAAAGGATGGAGGACAGGACCTTTGGGTGAGAAGAATGTAAGAGAGTGAGGGGAGTGTCAGCCTGTTACAAAACAGTCACTGACTTCTACTTTTTCATCACATTTTTGCATCTTCTGAGCTGCTGCCATGGCTTGTTTGTGGGTTCCTGTGCACCTGACCCTCCCCAGCAACGTTGCAGCTTCCCATCCCACTGCAGCCACAGCAAAGCAAACGGGAGAAAACCAAACAGCTCAGGCAACTTGAACACAGCAACAGACTGACAAGAAGCAGCACAGCCAAATGTGCTCGAATAATAAAACTGAAGGAAAAAACCCAGTAGAGCCACACTGAAACTGAATTGCCAGACAAACTCCCTTAGAAAGAGCGTAAGAGGCAGGTTCAGGGGAGAACAATATCCATAAGGCAACACAGTCCAGTGCCAGTGGTTTTTTCCTCTCTATTTATAATGACAAGTTAACCAGAGGCTGGAACAGAACAAAACATGGAAGATTTTCATAGGAAAAACCAGGACACTGTGCCAGGGATGGCTGCCCTGAACTCAAGTTATCTGTGAACTCACATTTGCAGGCACTTAAAACCTAGCAAGATAATTACAAGCTAATAAGAACCACCAGCAAAAGGAACATAACCTGGATTCACTAATGTGTTTCATTCTGAATGATGAAGGGGCATCCAGACAATGAGTTGCTGCAGCTAAAAAACCTGACAAAAGATGCTGTGATGTGCACTGTCTACTACTTCACGTTTTCCACACCAGTAAAAATGCTGCTACATCAAAATGGTCTCCATCCTCTTCCCAGTCTATCTTGTGCTCTCCCCACTGTACAAAAAGCACAGTAATTTCACAGTGCTACAAGACCCTCCAGAAAAATGGACTGGAACAAACACTGTACATCTCAGCTCAAGAATTTCCTTTGTCCCTCTGCACAGACCCATTGAACTCCATGACCAGCTCACTGTTCTCTGGAAATCAGCAGCTTCAAGGGAGCAAGGCAACCTCAGAGTGATCCAAGGACATCTCTCGACTCATGACTCTTTCTCACTCACCAGGGTTTGAGGAGATATGCTATGGGGAGTCCTGATTTGGCAGTTCGTGCCAACCTGGAACTCTGTAGTGGTTTTGCTTTGGTTGGCAGCAGAGAGGGACAAACCTGTTTAATGCCTTCCCTCCAAAATGATCTTACAAGCTTCAGATCCACTTTTATGCTGGTTGTATCACGTATTTCAGCAAAGAGGAACATGGTTTCATCACACAGCAGATCTGCTCTACTTTTTCCACAGCAAGACATGTAGTCAGTCACCTGAACAAATCTTTTCACCAGATCTTTCAGGGGAACTGATGATGAATACAAATTTGGGGAACTACAAAGAAGTTAAGCTGCAGAGAGCTTTTGATTGTTTACAAGCTGATCCAGATCTGTGGCAATGAGAAACTACATAAAACCACCTTCACTTCTTTCAACTTCCCATGCAACACACTCGCTACAAACAGTTTGCATTAACTACTTCACAGATTTTAAATTTATTTAAGAAAGCACCTCTGCCAGCACCTTTCTTTCAGCCCAGTTCACACTCCCTGCAGCTCTGTTCCCAAGAGGACACGCATTAAATCCCAAGGCAGTGGGAGAGCACAGCCTGGCCATGGAACACACAGCATGGTCAGAGGAAAAGCTCCTGCCCATTGTGGAGGGGGAGCAGTCCTTCTCTCCTAAGCCCTGGCTTGTGGTCTCCCAGCCTGTCAGAAGAGCAGGCATTCCAATTCATGTGCCAGCAGTGAAGCCATGCAGAGAGAGCTGGCACGGCTCCTGAGGACCTCGGAGATGTGGCTCCTCAGCATCAGGCAGAAACACACGAGATCAGACAAGGAGGAGAACAGAAAGGGAACAAGAGATTCCAGAGGGCTCTTCTGCCTCTGAGTCTTGTTACTGTTGGCTCCTTTACTGTGATTAACTCCTTGACATCCTCCTTCTGTGACAAGTGGGGGAGGACAGACTGAACTTGGTGATTAATTTATCAGTGAATTGCCTCCTTTCCTTTCAAACCTCGCCCCCACTGATGATCTTTATGATTTAGCATTACCTCACGAGAGGGTTTACAGCCTAACGCAGGTTTGGCAGTTGTCACTTCACCACCAAGAAACTCCATTTGGGACACTGTATGTTCCTCCGACAGACCTGGTGGTAACAGAGTTTGCAAGCTTCAGCCCACCCCACAAGCTTTGTATGAGGAAAAGAAATCCTCTCCTCCTCAACCTCTTGCTCAAATGACAGTAATTAGGGAATCTCATCACTCTAGATCTAGAGAGGGAGGGGATGTTCACAGTAATTGGAGACATTATATGAAGCCACACTGTGCTCATAAAAAAAAAGAAGAGTAAAACCACCCACAGAAGAAACCAGCCCCCTTCCCCCAACCTGGCTGGCATTTCCTGAATAAACTGCCTTTTTTCAGGCACATCATGTGCTTTTTAATACTGGCAACTACTGGAAGGACTCCTGCAGCCCGATTAAGTGTAATGCAGTGTAAAAAAATAGGAAGGAGGGGGAAAACCCTTGGAAAGGCAATCGAAGTGAAAAATCTATCAACAGCACGGGGGCTCCAGTGGAGCCAGGAGTCCTGTTCTGAACATGCTCCGACTTCCCAGTCGTTTGCTCTGCTGGACACTCCGGGGACCCCAGCACAGCAAACTACAATTTCTAGTAAATATATCCCAGGGACACAATTAGTTTTTCAGCTGGGGGCATGATAAATTGGTCATGCATAATTCAAGGCCAGCACAGGCTGAGTATAAACTGCTCGGTGGCAGCTTCCAGCTCCCTGACAGGAGAATGCAAATGTGGCTGCTGGCGCAGGGGCTGCCGGACCCGCTGCTGGCTGCACCTCCCTGCCTGTTCCCCTGCCCAAAGAGCACTCCAGCCCTTCCTCCTGTGCATCTCTGGGTGATTTTAATTTCACAGCCATGTATCCATCACTGTCCCATGGCCTTTTGGGACCCAACGCACATTGTTATCGCAACAAATACCACTCTCCGCTCGATCTACTCTGTTTTTTCCATATGCAGACACAAGAGAATGGCTTTGGCACAGAAAGAGGCCGAGGGACTGTGTGGTCTATTGTCAGCATTAGATGGCCTGGGGCAAGTAATTTCCAATCTGCTTCAGCGTTCCCTTCTAAACAATGGAGATAATTCCAACCACGCAACTGCAGAGTTAGCAAGACACGCTCGGTTTGGAGTCCGATAAAGGTCTGAGAGGTGGCTGAGGATGTGCAGCCTGCCCAAACAATAGTGTCAAGTTCTCTGAGCTTATTTTAGGTATCTAAATAAATACATCTGCCTGCTCAAAGCAGGAGAACAAGAGAACTTGCTGCTTCACGGAAGGTGGCTTAGTGATACATGGAGTGAAAACTCCAAGGAAACTTTGGGAGGTCTTCAAAATGATGTCCTCAAGTTTCTCAGTGCATTCCAGTACACATTGGAACATTCTGCTAGAAAAATCATTACACATACATTCTCAGACACTGCCATGTAACTGAAGGCTGACAGACATGTTTCACCAGCTGCAGTTTTCCCATCCACCAAAATCATGAAACCACTTTTCTGGATCTATTGCCATTTTCTGGCATTTTAAGTCCAGTTTGTGGGAAATACTCTAAAAAAGCAGGGCTGAAATGGAACGGGGCATTAATGAAGAAAAATTTTGTTTGATTTTGGCTGTATATCTGCAGATACAAAAGCCCTTGAATTTCATGGTCAGTTCCACATACCCAAATAGGTGAGTTTGATTTGCCTAATAGTGAAAATAATCCAGGTCTGTCTGTTTATTTTAACAGAAATACTCTTTGGGGTTTTTTTCTGAGCACGACCCTCTTGCATAGAGCTGGGTTTCCTTGAACGAGACAAAATAAAATCCAAGCAGAGATACAGAGAGTACAAATCTAAGGATCACAGACGTTAACCATGGTTAAGACTGAACATCCTCAACTTCAGTCACATCATTCTGCCAAGTACTCAAAGTAATCCTATTACTGAGTCCAGGAAAAAAACCAAACAGTAACAGTAAGGATACCTTTTTTTTCTTCCAATTTAGTTTTAAACAAGTACTTCTTACCCAAGGAGTCAGGATCCTTTTGGCAACACCACCACAGAAGAACTCTCAATGCTCAGTTCACTGCAGCCCTGCTTTGAAAGGGCCAATGCCCTCTGTCATCCTCTTGTAACAAATGCTCTCTGAGCTCTTGTGACCAAGCAACGTGCCACCTCCTGACACCCTTTGTGGAGAAGGTAAGAAGTCTAATGTAGCTAAACATGTGCACCTGTACAATTATCTGAAAAACTGTTGCAATAAATTTCATTTTGGACTAGATTAACTAAATTAGTGCTTCAGAAATAAACCACGTATTTAACTGAACTTGCAGAGTTTTGTATGATTCAGCAAGCCTGTCTTGTGTGGACACCTTCACCCCAGAAAGAGATCCTTCAATGACAAACCATCTATGAGGCCGAATTACAGGGGTGAGGGTGATGTGCTCCTGAGGCTGAGACATTTCCAGGACTGAATCTGAAGACTGGATTTTGGCCCCAGAAGGTTTTTTAGTCACAAAGAATATGAAGCTCTGACAGTTTCTGATGTTTGCCAGCAGACTTTTGAGGAGCTGGTGAGTGCAACAGCAACAATTTCACCAACTATTTTGAGTGATGCCAAACTAAATTCTGGGCTGGAGCATAAGCCATTACAGAGCAGGATCTGAGAGTGAACTGAAGGATCAAATCACTCACTCTTGGTAAGAATAACACTTCTTCCAAGACACCAAGCCCCTTCCTTTCGCAATTAAACAAAAACAATTATACAAATCTTTTAAAATTTAAATAGTGTTTCAAAGGTCAGCTCTGTTCACATCATCCCGCAGGAATTACATTAAAAAAAACTCCACTATGAACAAAATTCTTTTACTTAGTGAAAACAGCAGGGACAAAATAGTGCTAATGAGGAGTATTCTTCTTATGCACATTGGTGGGCTTTTTATCTTCACACACGGAAGTCTTATACATTAAGACAAAATTTCCTGGCATACATGGAACACTAATTGTTGTCCCAGGTACACCTCACTCAACAGTAAGGATACCTGTTTGGGTTGGAAGGGACCTGAAAGCCCATTGAGTTCCAACCCCTTTGCCACGGGCAGGGACATCTTCCACAAGACCACATCTTCCACTGACCTTGTTCAAAGCCCCATCCAGCCTAACCTTGAACATTTAATTCCACCTGTGGAAAAAATTTGTGCTCTCAGCTGGGCAAGGTCAAAAGGGGAGCAAGGAGGAAGCTTCTAGATGCCACAGCAACACAACACCCCTCTGGGATAACCACTGCAGAAGACTGTCCATAAATATGGTGATGTGTGGAGAAGCAATACCTGTGCAGCCACCATCCTGCAGACAGAATTCTGCATTTCATTTACACAGCTCATATCTACAACACACAGTAAGCCGAGTCTCCCAGGCATTTACAAGGCTAGAAAATTAAAACTGCAGTTTGGTCCGAAATACTAAAAAACCCTTGGTAGTTTCAGGGAGCCAAGAGCCTCTGAGAGAGGCTGAACCAGCAATTCCTTCCTGAGCTTCCCCTGGAAAAAGATTAGAAGAACATTACATATAATATACCCATATGCTTTGTTTTGCTTGCTTTTTGTTTTGCCTTTTAAGAAACTTCCCCTCCAGAATATTAAAAGTAACAAATTTTAAAATTTTTTTTTAACAAACACTAACCTCAGATCATTAGCCAACCTGGCAACAGACCAGAGAAAATTTATAGCCGACGTGCAACATCAGCTTTCATCCAGAAATGCTAATTTCACTAAAATGAATAGTGTGTGGGCTTTTCATACTGCTTTGCATTTGGCTCCTCACAGCCCTGTTTAAAGCCTGGGAACCGGCCATATAGTTAAACTGCACAGATGTTCAACAATCTGTACTTGTGTTAATTACCCTAATGTGAGCAGAAACTCAACAGATCCCTGCTAATGAAGGAGAAAGTTTTCCAGTGTGACTACCGTATGTTTCATTGTCACTGTATTACCAAGCTTCTCCCCCTCCTTCCCCTGCCCCCCCAGCTCCCATTCTCTCCAGCTCCTTTGCATTCACATCACCCTCCTACCTCAGCATGCATGAATTGGACCAACTAATGACTGTGTATTCGCAACATGGCAGACACCATTAGGCTGATCGGAGGTGCGGCTGCTGAATTTTAACAGGCAATTTTAAACAAGGTAAGAAAAACAGATTCATCACGCTCCTGATTCTCTCATCCCCACCCATCTGCCGTTCTCCTGCCCTTGCCACGGCTCAGAAACACTCGCGAAGTGCAAACACGCCTCCCCCTCCATAAAACACGGCGGCGTAGAAAGCAACGCAAATAGATGTTGCTGGGCAATGGCTGGGGATGGGAGCCCAGGGCTGGGGGTATCCAGGAGGACAGGCTGGCTCTGGAGGAGGAAGGCTGGAGCGTGGGCTGGCAGGAGCAGCAGGAACGGGCCGCGGCTGAGCCCCTGCCAAGGAGCGAGCGCTGCCGGCTTCACCGCGGGAGCAGCAAGGAGAACCCTGAGCTGCACACAGGAGTAAGACACGCTTCTAAAGGGCACGATGGAAGGGTAAGGCAACGCTCAAGTGATCAGTGCTGCCAGTAGCAATGAGCCAATACTGCTGTGCAACTTAACCCAGCATTAGAACGTAGTCGACCTCTGAAGAACTGCCTTTCCCACTGAGGTTCTCACTTTCTCTTCCAGCGTCTGTCTGCTCTGCTCCCTGCTGCCAATCATCACCTCCAGCCACCTCTCTCAAAGCAATCTGCTCAGCAAGCAGCAGGCAAAGGGGGCTGGGGAAGGGCAACTGACTTGCCCCAGAAAGCCCCAGGTGACCTCTGAATGATACCAGCCCTGGCCTGAGCCAGAGTTCACATCTCCCAGGTGCCACCACTTCAGAGTCGGGCCAGTCTGCACCAGCAAATTGTATTACAATGACCCTCATGGGAACAAATGTACTCGCCGTGCTTGACTTGACTGGCAGACTCCCACCACAGAGGAAGGGGGGAGGCAGCCAACTTTGCTCATTTATTAGATCCACCCTGCTAGGTCAGCCTCTTTGTTGTCCACAGAGCTGACAACTGCAAACTCAGAGATGGGGCAGCAGCTGCCATCCCGAGAACTCAGCGTGTTTCACCCACACTGTTCCACCCCTCTGCTCAGGACTGGGCACTCGCTGCCAGCTCTGCACCCAACAAAGCTCGAGTTCCCTCTCAAAAACCTTGTTCTTCATGAATTGAGGAGAGATGGAGGAGAAACGTCACACAGCAAAGGTGGGGAGGGAATCCAGCATAACCCAGAAAGAGTTGAAAATTATTCAGAGAGCACTTGGCTCTTTTCTCCTACCTCTTCATCATTAGCACTGGAAGCAACACAGCTGTCTAATGGCAACTTCAGACACCCATGGGCCAGCAAAGCGACATTTTCCACACTTAAATAACACTGAGCTGATTTAATTACTGCACTTAATAGTAACAAAAGATGTCTCAATTTAATCTTCAAATGGCCCTCCAAGATCAAAACACAGCTGGCTGGATAACAAGATGGCCTAGGCCAGCAAACAAGTAGGTCCAATTTGTTCAAGAGCCACATCCACTCCTCGGTATGAAAGGCCAAGGAACACTTGTGCATCGAACGAATCAAAGGAAGCAGAGCTCCCGTCACCCCCTCCCTCCCCACCCGACTTTTGTTATAGAGAGGAGAAAAAAAAAGACAGCTGATTCACGGGTAAAGAAATGCAACACGATAAAAGAACAAATGATGATTTTTTGGGAGAGAAAGAAAAGTAAGAACTAAGATTTAACAGGTTTTGCTTTTATAATCCTTCAAGGTGATTAGGAATGAATGAATCAGATTAAAATCACATGGAGACAAAGGGAGGTCTCTAACTCTTTTGTTTTTCTTTCCATACTGGACAGAAGGAGATGGCTCATTAAGAAAAACCCTCAAGACATAGCTACAGTAAGGAACAACCAAGCTTCATTTTTGGGCAAGAAAAGTAGGGAAAAATTAACCATTTAATTCTAATTGTCCATACTGGGCTGTGATTGCTACTTTTTGCAAACTGTTCTAAGAACGTCTCTTTCTTGAGCAGCTTTGAATGCATATTCCTGCTGACACAATGGCCAGGCCTCTCTAGCCACCTACAAGAAATATTCAAGCTTTTGCACGTTCCATTACAGCTAAACATGGAAAAACTACAGCCAATCTTTCTGCCACTGCAACATTTCTGCGATCCTGAGTGGCAGGGAAGTCTAAACAAGCTCTCGTGATGTACCTGGGCTGTAGCTTTCCAACTGCCCCTTCCAGCTCCTGAGAACAACACAAGTCACACAGCTCACATCATTGACCTTATTTTACTAGCATTAACTAAAACCAAGTTTGATATAAACCAGGTTGTTGAGCTTTGTGGGGTTACTCTGGATGAACAACAGTCTGTGGGATACTGTTGCTGAAAGCTCAGACAGTTTTCTCTAGTAATTGTTCCTTAACTTTTCCTCTTGAGGGAGAAGTAGAATAAGGCGACTAAAGTGTGCCAATTTTCTTGGAGCCCTGGATCATGTTTCTTGGGAATATGGTTTCTTTGGGTTTTGTTTTTCATTAAATACAGAGCTTATTCCATCAATAACAGTTCTTAAGCAACAGATGTCATTGGCCACTGCACCATGAATGTGGAAGACTGGGGACACAGGGAAATTCCCTCCAACTCTGGTAACTCCCCCCTCCTCTCCCTGGACTGTGACATAACAGAGGAAGATAATGTCCATGTTCACAACAATCAGAGCCAGACAAACCACTGGTTTGCTCAAATCCCCTGAGGGGATGAGCCATCTGATCAGAGCCACTGAAGTGGGAGGGGCTGGGAGAGGTCCTGTGGCTCTGTCTCCTCCTCAACAGGGCTAAATCTAAGTTCAAGTGGGTTTCAAAGGGCCCCGGTTATCTGAGTCTGCATGCAAATTTCAGACTAATGCCCTCATTGTTTATTTAAGTACCTTCCTTTCCCAGTGACTTTGACCCTGGATAGACCTGTATTTTCAAAACCCCATTATTTTGCAATAAACTGCTGAAGAAATACTCATTGCTTCAATTTACAACCTCCCTACTGATCTGTGCTCAAGCTCAGGGACCGAACCTTCATTCTTCAAACTAGCTGGCTTCAGACATCTGAATGGCAAGTACGAATAAAATTTCTCATCTCTCTGCCCAATTTGTTTCACTTAGGCACGACTGCACCCCATCTTAAAGCCACTTTCCCAATCAGTTTAAGTTCTAGATCAGTAACAAGAGATCTCGAGGAGGCACTCGCTGCAGCTCGAGCAAGTGCATGTTTCCAGTTTGCATGTTTGTTTAAGTAAGTGACAAAGATGGAGGGACCAAAAGCAATTCCCTTAACTAGAATTCACAAGTGCAACCAAGTAGAAAATCTCCCGCCTGCCTGTGAGGAGGGAGTCAGACTTTCTCAAAGGCTGAAAGACGGCTCTGCTCAATGCCCGGCAGCGCGCACAAAGCGCCAAGTGTGGAATCCTGACCCCGCTGAAGTCAGCAGCAAAATTCCCATAGATTTCCTCAGGGCCAGGATGTTCAAACCTGTTCAGACAATTCATAAACCACCATTTCAAGGGCACACCTTTGCATGAGATTCCCAAGGGCCTTTTGAGTTTTGACTTAAATGCCTGGATTATTTTTACAATTCCAGTTATGGGCTCTTTGTTCGCAGGGAGTTAAGCAATACAAAGAACACAGCGAGAGAACAATGAAGGTATTACCATGCATGATTTGTCTTAAAAAAAATTCTTTTTCTTTTCATGAAGTTACAGATCCAATTTCAGTCTTTATTATCACTTTGCCATGTGAGAAAGTGGTTCTTAATTTTAATAAAGGAAGGGAGCTTCATATTTCAACAAGAGCTCAAATGCTTCCTGCAATACAGGAGGTGGAAAGCTCCTTTTGCTAACAGTTACCGCAGGCCAGATTTAGGGAGGGAAAGGGAAATAATCTGCCCACACCAAGTAAATAAACCCTGTCTAGGACATACCTAACAGTGGGCAGTAGCCCAAAGACATCTTGTCCGATGAGATCATTTCTGCCCCCTCCATTTTAAGGGAAATTAAGAGCTTGCTGTGCCAAGCACATATTAACATTTCACTTATCATTAAACTTGGGGTCCAAGAAAGTACATATGCTACTGCAGTCTGTGGTGCACGACTGGACTGATACCAATCTTTCCACCATGTTAACCCAGCTGGAGAAAGATCCACACATGCAGCTTTCACTAAGATTACTAGATAATTATCTTCCTCAAATCTACTTTGTCCTTAGAAAGGAGTCTGCAGTGTATCTAAGGTGGTTCTCATCTAAAACTTAACTATATTCTATTTCATGTGAAGAATGACAAGTTTAAAACAAATCACAAAAGTAAGTGCCCAAATTCACAAAGGTCTGTGTAGTTTACGTTTGAAAAAATGCAGCTAGTGGCCCACCATTCCACTGTATGCTGCTATAGCAATTTTACATCAGAAATGCTAGTTTGGGTTTGGCCAGCCAAACCTTCAGAGCTATTCCAGTTTGAAATGTACTATGGAAATTTCTTTTTCCCCAAACATGACCAACAGTCCTATTATTTTACAGCCATTCCCATCAGACCCTGTTTACATTAGTGCTGGAGCCATAATACCAAAATCTGTCTTTAAATATGGCCCTCACTGGTAAAAAGTAAATATAGCTTTGCAAAATTGTTTTTTAATTTTGTTCCATCTCTGTTCTGGCAAAGGAAATGAAGCCAGTTGTAACCTCAGTACCAAGAATCTGGTTTAAACACAGCCATTGCTGGAATGAAATAAAAATTTGATGCAATATACATTACTTAGATGATCTGTGACCCCCCTTGGGCTGCGACCAAAAGACCTCACTTGGGCTGCAGCTACACGCTCATCCAAAGGAACAGGACTGTGGACAGTGCCAATTTTGCACTCTAAAACCTCGAGATCACAGCCAGGTGAGGTGTCTGGCCCATCAAGGGCATGTTGGAGAGGAGGACACAGCACAGGTGGGTGACCAGGACACAGGGACACTCCGCCTGGGTGCTTTACATCCTGCATCAGCACAGAGGGGCAGTATGTTATTTGTTGCACGTGTTATTCATTGTTATTTACTCCACATTCTGAATCTCCTTACAAGGGGGAAAAAACAACACTAAGAAATTGAGAGCCATGTACAGAACACAGTCCTACTAACAGAGGACAAACAAGAAAGTCAGTAAGACACCTCCTAGCAAATTTCAAGCCAGAGCCAAGGACAGGAATGGAGAAAAAGCAACAGCTACTAGCATTTGTATCTTCCAACCTGCCTGCATACAACTCCCAGCAAAGGGATTTAGCAGTGATAAAAAGTGCTGCAAGATACCAAAGCAAGATATGGTGGGTTTATGATTCTTTTCAGGTAGCTGAGTAGGAAATCCCTGCCCCTTTTTCTCCTGGGGCCATTCATCTTCCCCAGGTGATGGAAAGCCAATCTCCCAGCGGGTGGGCCTGCTCTCGCAGACCTTAATGCTTAATTGCCACAAATCAATTCCAGCCCTGATGCTCAGGCTGCTGCTACCCCATCCCCGTTTCCACCCCTTTCTCCTCACACTGATTGCAGCCCAGGATCCTCTCATGTTACTAAATCCATCTTTGGACCCAGCACCCAGGAAAAGCAAAGCTCCAGCTCCAGACACTGCTGGATGTGAGCTGACCTTACACAAGAGCAGCCTGAAAAAAATTTCAGCTCTGCATCCCTGTGCACGTGTGCACACACACGCATGCCTTCTATTTTATTTTTTTGTTCAACTGGAATTAATCAGGAATGATAAACACTGTTTGTTTCCTGAAAGCAGCAGTGGGGGGATGAAATATGCCTCTTAAGCTTATCAGCTTCAGTGCCACTGAAGAGAAAGCTGGCTTCTAAGCCCAGGGATAATGGGCTGTCCTTTCAGGAAGGTATCAGAGGTCTCAGGAGACGGAGACAGCACAATGGTGTGACCTTCAGCTAATAAAGCCCACCCTAGAGTCCAAAGAAGCTTGGGGAATATTGACAAAAGTTCATATTTACAACAGCCTGGACCCTTTCCAGATACCATTACCAGTCCAGAGAGCTGCAGCCTCTGTACCTACACTCACACAGGCTTTTATTCTGCCTCCTCCTTTCTTTCTTTGTTCCCATGTTGGCAAAAAAAAAAAAAAATTAGTCAGAAAATGGCAATTCTCCTGCTAACAAGGCTCCACCAGCATTCTTCTTAAAGAAGAGAGTTATTTAAAATTTGAGTTTCAACCTCAGCCCTATCCTCTACTTGAAGGAAACTCAAGACTTCTTTGCAAGGATTCTTGGTGCATCATCGTGCTCATCAGGAAGAAAGCATATGTGTTTTAGTGGAAAATCTGCTGATTTATTTATAATTCTTTAAACAAAAAGGCAGCCAACATATTGTAAAATGAGAATGTTGTTGGGTTTTTCTTCAAATAGGCACTGGCAATCAATGCAGCCCGTCAGAAATACACGCCCAAAGCATTTGCAGGCAGAAACTGATCCCCCCCAGTCTGTGCTGTGGTTGGCAAAATGACGTCCAGCCCATAACTAGAGTGCACAGGCATGACTGGAATACAAATAACAATAATATTTTAAAAATTGTTCATACAGTGAAAAAAGCCAATTTCAAAACATAAGAACTGTTTGAAGCTGGAGTTTCATTTTTCTGCCTCCTAAAATAGTTCCAAAACAAATATATTAAAAAAAAGGGTTTGGAGGAAATCTGTTTTCAAGGGTAATTTCACTGAAATCAATACTAAATCTCGAAACATTTAATGGAAATAACATATTCAGTGACAGAACTATTTTGACAGCACTTTCCAGTCCAGCTATATGCCAGTCTGCCATTTTTATTTATCTGCTTCATAATTCATCTTTGCCATCCTGAAACTAATCCTGTTGGGGATCAAAAGGGACCCAAAAACTGGAACAGGTTAGAACTTATCCCAATAACATCTTCTAAAAGATGCCTCTGTATCGTGGTGGTCTCATTTACTAAGCCAGTATTTGACAGGCAGGAAGAAGGCTGAACAAACCTCTGTGAAGACCACACATTTCTCACTTTTGCAGCCTTTTTTTCCAGTGAAGAACATGCTTCCACCAAGTGCTACAGTTACATCAGCTACACAGGCTCACAAGCAGTTTCCCAATTTCCTAGAGTTTTGGCCCAAGCAGGCATTTTACCCTTTCTCCTTAATCCCATCCAACCATATTTGCTGTCAGGAGAATTCAGGTGATTGATTGCAGCCTGTCTGAATCCAGAGCAGTCAAATTAGCTATTAATGTTGTGCTTAATGTGCTCACACAAACAAGGTCATTGGTTGCATCGAGACTAATAGAAGATGACACACACTGGGACTGCACAGCCCAGGAGACTGCAAACAGGATGAAAAAGTCTTTGGTTTATGGCCACTACTCCAAAATCAAGCCTTCAGACATCCTATCTGTGCCCAGCTGGGATCCACCCACAGCACAAACCCAGGGCAGGAGCACCTGATCCTCTACCACCTCAGACTGAGGTGCTCTTGGCTCAACTGCAGCCACATTTTGATCCCTGTCAAGATTAACCATCCTTCCTCCTGGCCCCCAAACACTGCTACAAATTACATTCACCCTCGCTCTTGAGATGAACTAACAAAATCCATCAGTAGCAAGCAGCACTGAACTCAGCAAGTGGTGTAACATCTGAAGAAAAACAGAAAGAGTTAATAGTGCCATCAAAAAGATGAAGTCATGTTCATCTTGGAGAAACACCAGCTAATTCATCTGTGGGGAAATACTCCTCAGGACAAGTGGGAAAAGTGAAAGGTATTGTGTCCCTCCAGCAGGAACCTGGAGCTCTGTTTGGAAAGCTGGAGCCCAGAAGGGCACAATACCCATTACCAGCCCAGCTGAGGGCATGGGGACACAGAGAAGACTGCTCAAACAAAGCAAAACACCATTTTCTGTGAACAGGAGAAGGTGCTACACGTGATAACACGAAACACTTGGAATCAGTTTCAATTTCTCTACGCACTATTTCAAGGATGAGAGGTGACATCTCCTGGCTGCCACCTAAGGCCCTCACTAAAGGCTTTTCATTGCCTAAACCTCTACACCAGCACTGTTTTAGTAACAATAACAGTGAGTTCCCATTGAGAAGCTCCAGAAACAACTATGTCTGGTAGTAATTTCATACCTGTTTTCCATGGCAGAAGCCCCTGGCTCTCAGGAAACCAAGGGATATTAAGTGTATTCCAGAGAAACAGGCAGATCCAGGACACGTCTTCTGCTGTGGTGGATGGGCAACTGCTCTGAACTGCTGCCCCTCTACTTCCAAACCACAAATGCTCAGAAAATGCCTTGCTTCTAGGGCACAATTTTAATAATGAATATTTGAGTTATAAGGCTGAAAAAGCAAGCTCCATTCTCAGAGGGTGTAGTAACCCCACCTGTGACTGTTCCCAGCACGTTCTCCTGCACCCTGCCTTGGAGCACAAAAATGGGACGCACAAATGGCCTGCTTGTGATGTTATCTGATACGGCACAAGGCTTTGGCTTTCTTGAGTGAAGAGGTGAAAGAAAAAAACAAAAACCAGGGCTTGAAATTGCAAAGAATTAAGCCTCAATACCAGCCAAGCTGCATCTTGGAGGCCTGTTTCCCTCTGAATTTCTCCTTGCTGCTGTGACGTGCTCACACTGAAAATTTTCCCCTGAGCAACTGCCTGACTAAAATACAGCACACCCTTACCATAAAGCCCTTTGTTAAAACATCTTTGCCATAAAGCTGCAAAACCTTGGCTCCCAAGTACATTAAATCGTTATAAACCTGCCTTCGTTTTAACCGCGCAGTATTTCAAAACACAAAGCGCTTCTTCCGAGAGATAGCACTTTAATGAGGAGAGGGGTAAAATATATAAACCAAACCTCATTATAGCATAATTTCCAGGAGACAAGCATGCTGTTATAAAAGGAATCCATGGCAATAGCATTTGACATAGCTTGAAGATTTAATACTTTTAAAAAGCCACTGCTACTTTCAGCCTTTGGTGGTGTTTTGTTTTGAACGTAACAGAAACAACCAAAATTATGGGTCCACTGTCAGCTAGGTATTTTATATTCTGTAAATTGTTGCAAATGGTGGATTCAACTCTAAGGCATGCTCACAAAATGTAACGGAGTCAGTAATAGACTGGAAGTTACTGTGTATACTTTTTCCTTTAAATCTCTGCATTCTTGAAACAGTCTTGTTGCTTTAAACACGATGATGCAGCACGGACATGGTAAATTACCCAGACCAGATCCAATTCATATTGGATTGAAAGTACTTATAATGATACAGTTTGTTCATGTGTTAACAGTGAAGCCAAAGAAACCTCTCACACTACCAGGAAAAATCTGGTGTATTAACAGACAAACGAAAGTAATGGATATAACACCATTTAATACCACCTGTCAGATAAATCAGGGTAACTGGCACATCAAAGGGACTGCAATTAGTCTCCAAAAATGAGAATACGCATTTTTCTCTAAATCTGAAACTTGATTGCTTGCTACAAAATGACAAGTGGATCAGCCTCCCCCAGTCAACGAGAAAAATGTTACTGGAGAAAACTGTTCTTCCTAAGAACAAATTATCTATCAAAGGAGCCTCCTGAATTACACTGGTCTACAAGACTTTTAAACTTAATCTAATAAGAATTGCCATTATTGATTACAGTTCTTCCACATTAGTCTTCCACTTGTAACTTCTGAAATGAAAGCTTAGCAATGATTAGGTATTTACTACAGTCAGTAGAGAAAAATAGTGAAAAAAAAATGACCATAAAGGCCACCAAAGAAACAACATACCTCTTTTTTTTTTTTTGAGAGAAGGGAAATAAAGCAAGCAAAAAACCCCAACCTCCCCCCAAATAATCCCATCCCAAACGCAACAACAAGCAAGGGGAGATGCACTTCATGGCAGCTTTGACTTAAAGCACATGTAACACTGATTGATGGATACTGAAAGCAGAGACACCTGTGGAAAATTAAACCCAACCAAGCACCAAAATCAGGACAGGTTTTTTTTTGTGTTTCTTGGTCCTACTTTAGAAAATTACGCAAGAAGGATCAGAATTTCAGGAAATGATCATTCTAGCTACTGTCACAGATCTGGGTCAACAGCAGGGTAAAAGTTGACCTGTAATTGATGCCTATAACCTGGTTAGGATAAGCATTTCCTCTTATCTCTTTGCTGCGGCTTATAAGGGATGATATTCTGGACTGAAGGGTGCTTATGCTCCCTGATTACCACAAGGCTCAACACTCAGTGCACGGCTACAGCGATGGAGTGGCACTTCTGTCTGCAGCTCTCAGAGAGGGTATCTGAAGAGAACACAACACACCAGCCCTTCTCCTAAACACAGCATCCGTGGTTTTGCCACTGAAGTCCTGTTTCTGAGGTACTTTTTATAATTTTCACTTTTACTGATGTGACTCTTGTTTCCAGGTTTAGAGCAAAAGGATAACAGATTCCTCCTACACCGTCATCACTCTCTTGTAAGTCACAAGAGATGTTTCCAGCTCTTAGCAACTTCAGCATGGCAGAAGACAGCAGGCTGGACAAGTCTGAGGCAGCATGTCAGCACACAAACTATAACAGGATGTCTGGTGTTAAGGTAACTCAGCCTAGCACGTGCCTTCCCTTAGCTCAACTTTAATATTTTTCTGCTTGGCTGTGCAAATAAACCTCGAGGAAGAAGACAGCTGCAAGCAAGTGCACATGCTACTTCTGTTTTACAATCTTCCCACTTCCTCCATTAATAGCTGAGGGTTTAGGGTGCCAGAAACAAGAAGACTTATCACAAATGTGCAATGAGACCCTGAGCTAACAGGTTAGCTGACATGGAACTGTTAACAGTGAATTGGCTTGGAGACAGTGGGGGAAAAAGAAAGGGAGGGGAAAAAAATAAAAAGGGAGACAGAGTGAGAGAGACAGAGACAGCAACCAATTCAGCTGCAAGAAATCAAGCTAAATCAGTCCCAAGTGCCCATGTTGGAGAGACTTGATCTCATACCTTGCTTGTTATCAAGGCACTCCTGATACGAGTCAGCTCCAGTTCCGTTGCGGTCTACAGACAAAACAAAAAGTTTCATTCATATCAAACATAAATATTAGAAACGTCTCAAATGGCAGCCCTGCTGGAGCAACACGTTAGGTGCAAACAGCGCTGCTTCTTTCGGAGGCCACGCTGCTTGGCTGGCAGAACCTGTGAGTGCTTACAAACAAGGTACAACACACTGACACCAACCCACTGGGAGAAACCTCAGTCCTGGGCAGGAGGTGCTCCCAGCCCTGCCCATCTGTCTCCACACTGCTGACAATGGGGAGGGCATTACAGCTCCAGCTGCTCTGAGCTCCTTAAGCACATGGAGGATGGAGTACTTGGAGTTGAATCTATCATTGCACTGTTCTCTGTAGGCCTTATGAATGCACTGGTTTGAACCAGCAGAACTCAAACTACGGGAATAGACTTCACTGTGGCTTGTGGTGCTGTGGTCCCTTTTGGTTTTGGCTGCTACATCATATTAAAGGCAACTGAAGATACAAGAACATGCTTTCCAAATACTGTTTTTCCATGGAAGCAATGTTTCTGCAGTTACCACTGGAGTTATCTGATCCAGCAGCAGCAGGGGAGCTGTGCAAATGGGGAGAGGCTGAGACTCTGGTACACGTGTGCTCCACACAGGGAAGAAAACAGCTCCCAAACACAAGCGTGGTCACAGGTGGCCTCTCACAAGCAGCATGGATATCACCTAACAAAGCCCTTCATCTGCATTAGAGGTTCAGTTAGATCTCATCACCTGTGTGTAAAAACAGTTTCACCTGCAGGTTGGCAGAATCAGTTTACAACGTGGTTTGGACCTCAAATGCAAACCAAAGAATTTTCCAGCACAGCTTCTGCTCCTGCTTTACAATTCAGTTCAACCACAAAAAATGCCTGGATGGTCCTCGGAAAAAAATATTAACAACACCTGTAAACCCAGGTAAACTAATGTTCTTTCAGCAGCTTACATGCACCTTACACACTGTGTTACATATGAGGACTGAAGCAACTGAGCCCATGAGGCGTTTTCACAACCTCAAAAAGTGAGGTTTTCTACATTACACATCTAAGAATGCACATGGTGCTAAAATCAGTCCTGTAACTACCAAAGCATTGGATCAGGTCACCTATGGCACATACTCCTACCACAGCAACCCCAGTGGCACTGGAGACAGCTCCTCCACTAGAGCAGAGCCATGAGGTGATCACAATTAAGGAAAAGTCACTCCACTAGGCTGAGCTGGGTGGCCAGGCTATCCCAAAGCAGCATTTCAGTGTCACCATCCAGAGAACCAGCACAACAGCAATGTGGTTATTTCTTTCTAAAGGTGCTGTTCATGGCCAGAAGTTCATAAATATTGTTCACAACAGAAGAAAAAAAAGACACTGAGGAAAACCCTGCCACCCAGGTGCCTGCAAACAACTGCATTTCTATACTTCCAAGAGACTATGAGGGCTTGCTGACATTGCTCCAGTGTGGCAAACACATTCCCACATCAGCTGCCCCTTTTATCTTTGCTCAACCATCAACTGGTGATGGCTCCTTGAAGAGGAAGAGATCCAGATCCCAGTTAAAAGGCTTCACATTCAGCAATAGTATTTAATGAACAAAGAAGCAAAAATTGAAGTTGCCCCACTGTTTGTGTTGTGTAAATCGCAGATAATAGATCTCCCTAATCCTAATGAGGCTTTCCTATTAAAATCTTTATTAGCTTTCAGCTCTGCAGATTGCCCAAAGGCTCATCAGTTTCCCTATCTCTCAGTACCAAGATCTGCTTTAACTTTTACAAATAGCTCTAAGATATTTCTCAGCTTATCAGCATTGCCAAGCAGTCTGTCTTATCATTACTATTGCAGATAAAATAAATGAGCTCACGATGATATGAATAATGGCATTTTCTGTAGGCTGGTTTCCCATTACATTTTCAACAGATTGTAAACTTAAGCACAAAAGAGAGAAAAAATAAAAAAGAAGCCAGTATGTGTGTGTGTGAGGGGGGAGAGTGGCTTTTTTTTCCCTTCCCATTTACCTTCAGTGACTTAGAGCACAGGCTGCATTTTTAAGCTCACCTGATGAGAGCTAGTAATTAATTTTGAAAGGGAGCAGAAACACCTCAGCTCTGCTTCCTCTGAAGACCAAAAGCCCAGTTACTTCTGGGATGTTTTTTCAGCTGCATTCGCCGGAGAGAAGCGAGAGGGCTAAACCACGCTCTGCCTAATGAAGCCATCTTCATTAGTTCGCTCCTTTCCCTCGCAGCCTAGGAACACCAGTCAGATTGGGAATTGAAATCATGAAAAGCAACAGAACTGCATTTGAATTAAAAGACTGAGCTACAAAGGTCTCCGACGGCTGCTCGGGGCTGATTAGCGCGAGGCGCGCGTGGCACCATCGCGAATTTCGGATAAAGGCAAAGCGTCCGCGGGAGACCAAAGCCTCACACGCCTGTGCCTCGCCGTGACAGCGAGCAGGGAGGTCATGTTCTGGCAACCATTTTCTGCCTGGTCCCTGCAGCAATCACGACAGGGTTAAACGCTTTTTTTCCCCCCCCCAGCTCTCCCCCAAATTCCTCGCCCTGTCACTGTATCAAGGTTATCTATTATTGGCAGTGACAGGTGAAAATTAATCTCCTAATTATTTCTTGCTGCGTAATCTGCACTGAAGGAGTAACGTAAAAGGATTACAGTACACCCTCTACGGAAGGCTTTGCTAGAAAGCCAATCATCCAGGGAGATAGAGGGGATGTGGGAAAGAGATATTTATGACGGATTTCCAACCATTTTGAAGGCAGAATGCGCTATAACTTTATAACCGACAGCTCTGGAGTGAGGATATTCTTGCAGGTATCTTAATAGCCTAAACACTTTTTATTGTTGATTCCTCCAGGAAAACCCTCCCTAAGATTTATATCCATTATTGTCCCTGATTCTCCTCTGGAATAGCAGTTACTGTAGGAACAGCATTCATGTACAGATGTTTTTTTACCCCCCACAGAAACATTATGGCAAACAATGTACCCAGACTGCTTCAACTCAGTATTAAAAATCTTGCAGCTACCTTCCACAGCAATTTAACTGTAACGCTTTTTTCCACAAGAACATAAGCTAGACTGAGTACTTGCAAAAATAAAAGCATTTTTTAAAAAAAACCTCATTTTGTAAGCAAGCTAGAAGTATCTTTGGTAACAACTCAAATAGCCACCTTGAAATGCTGGCTTCGTGTAAACTCCAGCTCTCCTCTTACCACCCACCAGAAAATAAGGTTTATTTTTATAGTATTAAAGAACACACATTTATCTTTAACCCTTTCCATGCAGCCATATAAGGTACAAATGGTGCTTTCAAGAACCTATTTTTCTATGTCCATGTCAACAGCATCATTGTAGTTGACATTTCCAAGAACAATCAATCACAGGTTGTGCTCAAAATTACATTAGCTACCTTGAGAGATGCTGTCACTACCTGAGACAGTCAGTGCAGGGGTCCCTGTCTGTGCAGCCCTGCCTGGCAGGGAACAGGACAGGGCAGCAAGGAAAATCACCACCTGCAATCAAGTCCTGACACCAGTATCACTCCTGCTTATCTTCCGTTCCCTTGATGGCAACGGTGCAGAAACAGTTTCTACATGGTGCAGAAACATCACCAATCCCTTTATGCAAACTCTCAGTGCTTAAATCCAGCACCACGTTCCTAAATTTTGGAAAACCAAGCCATTAGGACAGCAAGACACCTGTCACCATCAAGCGGCCAAACGCTGTGGTTTGTGTTTCCATGAACCAGGATCTCACAGCTGAGGACAGCTAAGTGACACTGCCCCAAGATGGGGCAGGGTCTGGCAGGTGGGTGACACAGGTGACAGTGCCACGAGCTGGAGCAGGGTCTCATAGGTAAGGACAGGTGAGTGACACAGGTGACAGTGCCCTGAGCTGGGGCAGGGTCTGGCAGCTGAGGACAGGTGAGTGACACAGGTGACAGTGCCATGAGCTGGGGCAGGGTCTCACAGGTAAGGACAGGTGAGTGACACAGGTGACACTGCCCCGAGCCGGGGCAGGGTCTCACAGGTGAGTGACACAGGTGACAGTGCCCCGAGCCGGGGCAGGGTCTCACAGGTGAGTGACACAGGTGACAGTGCCCCGAGCCGGGGCAGGGTCTCACAGGTGAGTGACACAGGTGACAGTGCCCCGAGCCGGGTGGCGCGGCCCCGCGGGCGCACCTGAGTGCAGTTCCCGGCCGCAGCCACACGGTGGCGCGCTCCGAGCGCTCGGGCCGCACCTGGAGCCCCGAGCCCCGCCCGGACCGAGCCCGGACCGAGCCCGGACCCCGCCGGGGTCAGCGCCCGGCGCAGCCCCTCCGGCACAGCGAGCCCCCAAACACCGCCAACGCCGGGCACAGGAGCTGGCCGAGCCATCGGAAACACCGCGAAAATCACCAGCACTCGAGGTTTTCAATGAGCAGCTCAAATTAGGCAAATTCCCCAGCAGTGACAGAGGTGTTAAGGCTGTTCACCTTTTCCTCTGTTGGTTTTAACACCTCTGGGCCAGGCTGCGGCTCCTGGAGCCTCACTGCTCCCCGGACTCCGAGCATCAACTGCGCTGAAGGGCAGGTGTGTGGAAATGGATTATTTACCTCCTTAAGGCAACTGCTACTAAAAGAGTAAGACGCTTATTTAAGTGACTTTCAACAAGTATTTGCTTCTCCATCTGTAAGACAACTCCTAGGTGATTCTTAGGATATTACAAGGACTCTAAAAATGTGTGCAGCTACCAAGTTTTGCTGAATGCACACATTACCTATAGATGTTTATATATATTTCATTTTCATCAGCACGAGGTAAGGCAATTTGAGTTTACTCCATTAAGGCTAGCGATTTACTTCTCCTCGGGACCTATTTTCAATAGATAAACAGAAATAATTTAACAAAGCCTAGAACAGAACATAAACCCTTAATGGTTTACCCTTGGTGTTAAGTAAATGAGGAAATTATTCACTGGCATCTCTCATTCGGCGGATGTTTCAATCTTACAGTTACCTAATCTCTCACACAGTAGTTATGAGAACAAAAGAAACGTGTATGGAGGCAAAGCACCCACCTACTAACATATCAGTACCACTTCTAACAAGCCTGTTTCCCAGTAATATGTTTTCCTGATGGAAATCTGAAGAACAAATTCTTATCCATAGGCATTTTCCCCAAATGCTCCATCATCAACCTCATTATGCGATACAGAAATTCTCCCAAGGGATATTATGTAATGGCAATCCCTCCTTCCTCCCCCTAAGGAGTATATTTCTCATTACATCTCCTAGTAATTGATCAGTCTAGGAAATCATTTCTGGTAAAACCATATGTTTCTTTACCTAGTTTTAGAATTTCCATCTTTATTCAGAAGGATAAAAAAAAAGACTTTCAAGGGACTCTAAAATTTCCATTTCTGATGCATGATGCCACCCCTTTGCTCAAACATGCTGTTAAGCAAGGAGTAACACATTCTTATACCTGCCTGACCTCAGATCCTGCAAACTCAGTCATTAAAATTAACCATCTTACATTTCCTATTCTGATGATACAAATAATTTTATTAGAATGAAGCTATAATGGATTTTTAAAGACTGTTTTACATTCCAATGTAACCAGACACCGTAAGTCCTAGATATTGTGGATCATTCAAAACAAGGATGCTGGGAGTCAAGGAATAAAAAGGAAAAAAAAAACATTTAAGGCAGAAAATGACATAGACATCTGTGCTTTCCTAAAGTACCATACAGCTCAGAGCAGCCAGCTGAAGAATGAAATCCTTTTCACTGCCACTTCTGTGGCATACCACCACTAAACATCCCACCAGCTTTTACTTTAAAAAGCAACAACAGCAAACACTAATATTTATACCCCTTAGCTCAAAGTTAACACTTCAAGATTGCACATTCCTGAAAATCAGAGGAAAGCTAAGTATCAACTGCTGCTAAATAGCTGGAGTTTGTCACTGGAACTCGAGACATACTTTTTTAACTTCAAAATACCAGAGCTACGTGTGACACTATTTGATTTAGCCAGCCCAGGCCACAAGGTCCAGCAGATGACTGCATGTCCCGATAGAATAACACTGGGATATATTTCCTGGGATATATTTCGCTCCTTCGTTTGTTTATGAGAACAGACTGCCCCTCTCAGATAAACAAGGCTTAAGGTTTCACTCAGAATAGCCCACCTTCCAAACAAAATAAAATTAAAAAAAAAAACCAAACCACTGTATACTAGTGAAAACTTGGTATCCAGCTAGATAAAATACTTCCTGCCTGGTCTTATAACATTAATCTCCACTGGAAAAGAAAATCAGGCATCTCAAGCTGGTGCCTTTTAGCTTTAGCACAGGGCAGTTTTAGGGAACTGCTGTCAGCAAAGAAGAAAATTCTTGAAGAGAGCATTAGGAGCCTGCCACTTGTGGGAAGTTAATGCCGTGTGTATAATTCGAGCAGCTCACCCTTGTAAGTCTGTATGTGGGGAAAATCGGATTTATACATAAACATAAACCTCTGAAGTAAATTCTGATCAGGGATGACCAGAGATTTAACTCTCTAGGAAGAAGAATGGGAAGACTCTGCTTTGCTGTAATACCTTGGCTGCCTTTTCCAGTTAAGCAAGGCTTTCTTTCAAGAATTGATAACGAAGTAAATAATTCCAGTTTCTGCGGCACAGGGGAGACCAGTTAAGGACGCTCTCCAAGACCCAAAGCAATCATTCAGAACAGTAACTTACATAACAAGAAATTATCTTTGTTACAAAATTAGGTTAAAAGGACCTCAGATACTGTAATGTTACAAAAAATCAGGACATGCCTTGAGAAGATTAGCTGGCAAGCAGCCTCCTGAGATAAATGCGCAACTTCAAGAAGATTTTACAAGCCTAAAAACCAGTTTAAATTCCAGAGAGACGCACAAGCCTTTGCCATTTAAAAAGGTCCTTCTTTCCTTCCCTCTGCCCTCACCTTATTCCCGAGCTCTTTTTCCAAACCATCTTTAGTTAACCAGTGACCTGGAAATCTGATTTCACCTCCCCCTCCCCTTTTCAAATTTGTCACTTTAAACATACAAGGTTTAATTTCTTAATTGGATTAAATTTTTCATTCAGGCTAAGCAGAGGGGCCCCGCAGCAGGCGCGGGGAGGGGAGCAGAGCCCGGCAGCCCCGCACCCCGCGATCCAGCCTGGCCCGCACAACCTGCCCGGCCCGGGAGCGGCGCTCATTTCTCTGGCCTACAGACACACGAAAAAAAAAGAAAAAAAAAAAAAATCCACCACGACCATTTTCAGACTTGCTATTCCTTCTGAGTAGAGGGGCTGTGGCCGCACCGAAGGGGTTAAACCGCCGGGCACGGATTTTTTGAGTTTTGTTACCGTTTTCAACAGCCAGAAATCCCAGACCAACACCGGCCTCATCCGGCAGCCGGCTACAGCGCCAGCCAGGCAGCAACACCCGACAGAGCCAAGTCGCGATACTCCGCGAAGGGGACCAGCGAGGCACGGCCACCCGCGGGTCGGAGGGCGGCGAGGAGCAGCCGCGTCCGCCGGGTCACCCGCGCTGCCCCGAGGAAGGCAGAGGTTCAA